>CANYBF010318183.1:0-13264 GCA_948192965.1 Dalechampia spathulata
TTCTTCCCGAGGTCGGGAGCAGTGAATACCTTACCACTGCGGGTCATGTTACGAACCCGAGAGGACATCTTATTGGCACCTAGCCCTTTCTGTTGTTTGGGCTACTTTGGCACCTGCTTAGCTGCTTTAGGAGTCTCAGCGGACTTACCCTTATCAGAAGTTTGATCTTATGATGATTCATAGGTAACTGTTGCACCCTAATTTTTGACCGGCTTAACTCGGATCGAGTCCGGGATGATTCTGGACCATTTCGGGTTGGCCTTGAGCCACTCCGGGTTGTTTCGGATCATTTTGGGCCGTTCTGGGCCAATTCTGGCCCATTTTGGGGCGTCACACACCGCGTATGTTCTGGACCCACCGCATATGTACAAACATACACGATCGCGTATGTTTGTGACATGCCGCATATGTTGGGATACGCGCTCGCGTATGTTTTAGGGTTTAGCATATGTTAAGATACGCGATCGCGTATGTCTCCGGGACAGATTTTTTAAAAGCTTTGGAACTCCATTCTGACGGGGTTGGCAATTTTTAGGGTTTTCAAACTTTAGACCTACGAATTTTAGGGTTTTGGCAGCCATCAAAAGACTAAAATTAATTTTCTTAAACCTAATTTTGGATTAATCTAAGCAATTAGGGTTAGAAAAACATAATAAACTCACAACAAATCACTTAGATTAGGTGATTTCAATCCCTAAACTTGGATTTTGGACTGTTTTCATCATCCCCATACTCGGATCTAAGGAGAATCTACGAGAGGTTGGTAGATTTATCATTTTTTTATGTTTTATGCAATTTTTTTATTGCATTCATGTTTTAATCTGATGAAAATTGAATTGTTTTAACATTTTATGCATGATTCATATGTGTTTTTGATGTTTTGCTTTCGTTTTATTATTATTATTGCGTTATCATATGCGATCGCATATGATCATCTCATATCATATGCGATCGCGTATGATCTTCCCAATCGTGTATGTTTTAAAAAATGCTATTTTAATTTATTTTGTTTGCCGAGTGATATATGTTATGTTTTAAGCCTTCACGTATGATTTTCTCATTGTTTGCTTCGATCGCATATGATCATGTGCGATGGCGTATGTTAATTTCAATAACATTTATCAATGGTTTGACAATGCAATCTTGAAATATGATTATATGATAGTGGAATGAGAACTATTTAAGAGGTTAATTATGATTATAACAGGGCAAAAGAACACCTTTGAGCTTGTTGATTAGATATATTGATTTTACTCTAAGATCCTCTTGGGAAATATTGATTGTTTCTTCATATGTATATAGTTAAA
Organism: Dalechampia spathulata; assembly: GCA_948192965.1. NCBI lineage: Eukaryota > Viridiplantae > Streptophyta > Magnoliopsida > Malpighiales > Euphorbiaceae > Dalechampia > Dalechampia spathulata. Next base: position 1,308 of record CANYBF010318183.1, read on the forward strand.
AATGACAGGCATAACATGCTTGTTATGTTTGTGTTTAATTACTGTTAGCTCTTAAAATGAGAACAATAGGTAATGAATGGCTTGTTTAAAAGTAATCATTTCATAATAATTTTAAATAAGGTAGGTTATGAACATCTAATATGTACATAAATTAAATATGAATAAGATGATTTATATTTATGCTCAATGAAGTATCCGACCCTCTAATTGGGTCAATCGGTGGAAATTAAATAGTAATGAATTATGATATTACAATTATTTATTTAAAAGTTTATTAATGTTCTAGATACACCATTGATGATGGAATGATATATAAAATAGTTAGACAACATTTCATTGATATATACATAAAAGTATTAGTATAAAAATCATGCATTACATTCATTGCATAATATGAAATTAATATAAGAGCGGTGCTAGTATATTTATATAAATTGATAATGGTGAGATTTACCAGGCATGTTAAGTGTAATTCCTTCCTCGATGGTAGGTTAAGTTTGGTTCCTTACCAACTATGCACAATATAATGATATGATTATTCCTAAGGCAGGTTGAGTTTGGTTCCCTCCTCAATCAGCCATATGGTAAATTGTAAACCATAAGGTAGGTTGAATTTAAGTCCCTCCTTAAATAGCCACATATATATATATATATATATATATGTATATGTATATAAATATAGTAGAGTGAAATAAAGAAAGAAATATAATGCATTTGCATTAAATGATACATGTAGCATAACATTGATATACTACTAAGATGAAATAAAAGAGGAAAGTGAAATACAATGTAATGCAATCATTAGCACAACCATTATTTAATTACTATCTTATGAATAGAAATGACAAAATGATAAAGGTAGAGAGAATTTCATACATAAATACTATTATTGATACATGCAACATAGTAGTGCTATCTTTTGAGATATATAAAAATAATAAAAATAATGGATTTCAGCTAAAGCTAATATGATTTTCATATGATATGAATATACAGTGATGACATTGTTATTTAAATATTTGAAATGTTTCCAAGGATTACTGATGAGGTATTATGTAATTTATATTCTTCCTTGAGTTTAATCTATGATTGTTATTACATTATGAAATTGCAATTTAAATTACATTATACCTATCACTAAGTACCATTGAGTTTTACACTCAATGTTTTATCATTTGATGATGTAGGATAAAGTAGTTCAAAGGGATGTTTGAGTCAATGAAGCTCCAGGGTAGTTAACATACTTTGAGTCTGGTACAACCCTCAGAGACATGTTTTGGTCAGTATAATATATTCATGGTGAATGTTTTTATTATGCAACTATCATTATATAATTTATGGGTAGTAAAATACTTTATGCTTTTATAATAGTAAATATATGAAAACCATCTAGAGTGTGGCTTGTTTAAATTATATGAAAGATACATATACAATAGTTATTCAAAGACATACTATAATTTATATGTGGATATTTTATATGAACAAGTGATAGTATAAGCCACAGGTAATTAAATAACTAGTTACCATTACAAACTAAATATATCCTATTAAAGAGAAATTTTACATATCCTTTATGGAGTGATTAACGAATTCCTAATTGTATGGTTTTTGTCACGTCCACACATGTAGCATATTGCGTTGATTATATGCTTGATATATATATTAATATGTGTTTATGATTGAGATGGTAATATGGAAATTAAATGAAATGTTAATTGATATGAGTTTTGATCTCGATATGATAATAATTGGCAAAATTATTGAATAGTAAATGTGATTATCATAAAATGGGTATAATGTTGAGATTGAGATTTAGTAAATACGTGGATATTTGTATTTGTATGGATGTCATTTTTTATATATGTTATGTATATGGATTTTTAAAGAATATTTAATATATATACACGTGTGCATTATTAATAAATTTGTTTACGCGTGTGAGTGTAAATGTAATTGTATGTAAATATATGCATATATATGTGGGCTTAAGTATATTGTTTTAAATAATGATTAAAATGTATGTATATATATATATATATCTACATGTGAGACTTTTAATGTTTATGTGAATTTAGGTATTGTTGTTGGATAATTAGTTCTTTGTTTGTGTGTATTGGATCACGAATTGGTTACAAAAGAGGGTAATGTCATGCGAATGGTTGAAATGTGTTGACAAATGTTAGTATTTATAAATATGGTCAAGATGATGTAAGGCATAATTAAAAGGGTAGTTATGTAGATGCTATATTACCTCTAAACAGCTAACAACTAAATATAGAATACTTATTCTAATTTATTCATAAATTTTAGGAATAGACCACATTATAAAACAAGAAATCTTGGTACTTCCAATATATTTCCCATTTTATTTTTAATAGAATTATGTTTTGGAGGAGAGCACGTGCATCAGTAATATATTAGACGATTAACTTGAGTGGATTTGCAACTGAATATTACTTAAAGATTGAATTATCGTAATTCTATTTTATGTTTATATCTTGGTTATGTAATTATAGCATTAGTTAAGTAATCATTATATAAGCATTAGATGGTTGAAACCCATTCTATTCATTAAAAATGTCTATACACATGAATATATTAATATATTAATACATTAAAAATGTCTATTCATTATATATATATATATATTAATCAAATAGAAATTTGCACTATAAGTTAGTCCTTATTAATAGATGAAAATTATAACATAAATAGTTATCATTGAACTAAAGCATGATGATAGCTTCTATCATGTATGGTGTAAGATTGAGTGAAGAAGTCCTTTTATGTTGTTATGCATGAAACAATTACAGAGAGAAAATGAAGAATATTGATTAAATCTTAAAAATCATATGGTTCCATGATCAATTCTTGAATTTATTGAGCTTCCAATGTAGCAATGATACTTACGTATGAATCCTAGGATTTTAAGATGAGAATCTTAATTTGAAAATGAATTTAACTAATACACATGAACTATGCATTTCTTGACTAAATGAGTAGTTCATTGTCTTTTATTCTTATAATTAAGTATGATTGTTGTATGTTTAAGAAACTATTAATTATATCATTGAATCATATGTATATGTTTAACTATGTATTGGTACAATTAATTTTATTAGGACTTTTGAATTTAGTTTTATGTATGAATTCTTGGATGCATAATAAAGTTTGCAAGAAAAAGATACCTAAGTTTTACCTTATGTTAATTAATAATAAAACCATGAGAAAATCAGCCTTTAAATTCATATGAGCAGAGAAATTATTAATCAAGAATTTATACCCATTAGATTACACGAAAGCCACATTAACTACAATAATTTTTCCATCTTTCTTAGGCAAGGATTTTGGTGGGAATATATGACCAGTTGACCATATCCTTTATTTAGTAAATAGTATAATGATCATTAGTATAAAAGAAAATAAACAAATTGAATTCTTAGTAGGATTTCCATTAAATTAAGCTAGTCAAAATTTAATGCTTTATTGACTCTTAAGGTATATTATTATAGGTTTTAATATCATTAAAATCTTAGTGGATTAAGTGAACATCTTCTGGTACGGGAACTGCATATAGGGTAGGTTCCATTCTATATCATTATTGGTCTACCATGTGCATTAATCAACTAAATTAGTTGAATGACTCTTGTAGTAATTGCTACCTAAGAAATATTTAGGCTAAATATATGTCATTTCTTCCCTTACATTTAGTTAGAAGTTACGAATACTACTAAAATAAATCTAATGTAAACACAATATATGTATTGTAATAAGGTTACTTGTAGCCATTTAAGTGTATTAATATGGTCCAACATATATAAAATTAAATCAATTTCCCTTTCTATTAAATATCAACCATCTTATAAACTAAAGTTAGCATGGAAACATTAAAGAGGTGAGTGAAAAATACACCTAAAATGTTGTCAAAATGTTGATATAATTGAGTAAGAATAGGGACATCACTCGTATAGGAAATACGCCAATGTAAAGAGTGAGTATAACATTAGAATTAGGTAAATTAAGCAGTGTTATTATGTTAAGGGCTACTCATATTTATTTAGTATATGATTAATAAATATATAATTATATTGTAATAAATTATAATGCATAAGTTCAAAGGAGTATATGATTTTGTTAAAATTATGAGCGAATACATATTGATTACCTAATGTAATTGATATTGGAGAACCAACGATAAGATTTGATGTGTCAAATGGTTCAATAATAAATAGTTAATATATTACATATGTATACATGAATAGTTAAAATAAGTATGTAACTTATTTGATTTAAACATTAAGAAATTTCTATATGGCAGGTAAGGAGAATAGAGGGATTGCTACTCTTATTTCATGTACAGATAAGGGCAAAGCCAAAATAGGTATGTATCTAATATTAATTATTGATAAATAAGATTCATAAGTAATACATAAGGACTTGTTAATTTCAAGTATATCATCGTATAATATAATGAATATTCTATTAGTATCTATTTATTTGGATATATGATTTATATAAATATTCTAAAAAGTTATCATTTTACGGTTAGGTCAGCATTATGCACATGTATACAGGATAAAGGTATAAGTCATGCATCATACATCATTAGCATGACAGTACGAACGAATAAGGGAGGTATAGTGATACATATATAGATATAGGTACCAAAAAATAAAATACAGAGAATACAAAAAATATAGACATACTAGAAAAATAAATGATTGAAAATGTACCCAATATAGATTATGCATAATTAGATATAGAGATTGATATAGCTACAAAAAATGAGGAAATTACAGGGAAACGCATTCATTATCATATAACATTCTATTGCTATAAGAAAAGAGGAATAGTTCATATTTGAATTCATGAATATAAAGCATATCATTATTATTTTATTGACACACAAAGGGATAATATGGTTGATCCATGAAATTGATGAATGTTACATAGAGTTAATCACAAAGAATTATCATTATAATAATTATTTTTGGTCTCTTCTTTAATGATCTTCTCATTTATTGACATGTTCTATGAATGATATTGCTAGATCTGATGAAATCATACTTTTTTAAAAATTTTAAATTACATCTTTTGCTGTTAAACACATTTTCATAAACCAACAGTGGTATCATAGCGATTTGGTGTTGCAGTCTATGTATAGAATGCATAAGATTTTAGTTTTTTTAGAATGATTATGGCTTACGGTATTTTCATGTTTGAAGGGGTTATTGTTTGAATTTGGATTTTAAATTTTAACCATTTATTATTCATTAAATTAACTTGGTTTTTATTAAAAAAACAAATACATATGTGGAATTTTTATGAGATAAAAAATCATACGTTGCGCATGCTTGTATTGATAAGGCCGAATAGATTTTTATGTTATTCTTAATGTTGTTGCTTGATTATTGCATGTTTAATTATTCAACATGTAATGGATCAATTAGTTAATATGTTAACTTAATGATGAAGCATTTTGAATGAATTATGATTCAATTGGATGTGATTTTGTGGAATTCATGTTCATATGCACATAGGAAATCTATTTGTAGAAGATTCAGCTTTTTCAATATAATTGCTCATTTTTTTCCATTAATTCATATATTTTAGTGTTTTAGATACATTAAAGGTTTTAAAAATGAAATTTTATTAATTTTGGAGATTAATAAGTATTTTATTTGAATTAAATCTTTTAAATTGAGCAATTTAAGCATGGTAAGGAGTCTTACTAGTTTTGTACTTTATGACTTTTGTTTTGAATTCTAAATGATGTGTTAATATTTAAAATATGATTAAATAATTAATATATTACTGATTGAATGATTTTTTAATTTAATAAATAATTTATTCAAATAGAATTCAAAACATGCAAAACCATATCTTTTTAAATGCAAGCCCACCAACTATTTTAAAAGGAAAAATATGTTTGAATTTAAAATGGAAAACTGAAATGGTATTATGAGAAGATTATTCATTTAACAATTTTGAATGTATAGACAGATTTATGTATGGCATGATGGTAATTAAGCATATGCGTCATTTTATAAATTTTGGTAAATAGGGCCTGCGAGTCTTACCTTTCTCTTAAATTCTTTTGTACTTCTCTTCTCATCTACTCCCCCCAAATGTAACTTGAGGCTTCTACTATTGAAATTTATAATTAGATTGCATAGGTTGTAAATACAAAAGGAGGTAAAAGGAGCAAAGGAGCAAGGTGTGACCAAAAACAACTCCAAGATAAAATTTGTAATAGAATAGTCTAATTTCAAATTTTTGGGAGTTTGTAAAATCATGCATATCCTAGGTTTGATCTTAGACTTAAAGTCCATAATCATGATATTATAAACTATTATAATTATGGATGTACGAGATCCATGAGCATGCTATAGAGTGAATGAGCCACCTTATATATTTTTAAATGATATAAAAGGAAACAAATCCCTCAAAGGAATATAAATCTAAGGCCTTCCATTTTCTAAGACAAGGGTGGAGAGCTTCTTATTATTCAGGTTGTTGAGCATACTCAAGCCTATTTAACATGAAGTCTATCCAAGTTTTAAAAAATGGGTTGGATTTAAATAAAATATTTTATTTGTTGGGCATACCTAAGGTGAAATGTTTTATAGGCCGGATTAGGGAACTATGTTATGTAAGATAAAATAAGTATCAAGAAAAGTTGATAACCCAATGATTCAATGGTCATATTTAAATGTGATTGACATGAGAGATATCTACCTATTGACATTAAGGTCCAGTTTATTGAGCATCCTCAAGATTGGGCTTAATGATCATTGGATACTGACCCACTATGGAAGGCAAAGCGTGACCTTCTCGGATTAGTAGTTGAGAGCTATTGGTTAGAAATAAAATAGTAGGAGATAAAAATTAATAAAAGACCTTATTATATTTTTAAATACATGATTTTTTTAATGATACACTGTTTCTCCTTTTCTCCAAATTTTTCTAAAATGTCAAGAAAAGTTGATCTCCGCAGAATTTTTGAACATAAACTGAATGGATCCAACTACATTGACTGGATTCACCAAATCAAAATAGTTTTGAGAGGTAAAGAAATAGCCCATCTATTAGATTGAGCTTATCTACACACATTTGTAGCCAACTCCTCTAATGAAGTCAGAGATACTTATAATACGTTTAAGTAGGAGGATGAGATGGTCAACAACATCATGCTGGGAGCTATGGAGAATGATCTCTAAAAGCAATGTAAGACTATGAACTCTCATGCTATGGCTACTTATCTCAAAAATCTTTTTGAGGAAAAAGCAAGGACTGAGAGATTTTAACTCTTAAAGGCACTTTTTAGGTGTAAAATGGTAGAAGGGTCATCTGCTATATTTCATGGCACTAAGATGCATGGCGACATTTAGAGGTTAGGGGGTCTTAGTTTTGGATTGAGATAGAAGCAAGCCCTGAAGCCCAAAGGAGGTATGGATAAGAAAGCTGCAGAAAAAACCCCCAAGGGTATTTACTTTCATTATAATAAGGAAGGGCATTGGAAAAGAAACTACAAGGAATACCTGGAGTTTGTAAAGAACAATCATGCTTCTTCTTCAGATATATTTATGATTGAGGTTAACTCTAATGTTGTTTCTAATAACAAGAGTTAGGTATTAGATATTGGCTGTGCATCTTACATTTGTTATGATTTGTAGGGGTTGGTCAGCAGGAGGAGACTAAATAGAAAAGAAGCAGATATTTGGGTTGTTAATGGAGCATGAGCCGCTACGTTAGAAATAGGAACATATGTTTTGCCTTTATCTTTTAATTTAAAACCAGAACTCAATAATTATTAGTTTGTTCCAAGTTTAAATAAGAACCTTATTTCAGTATCTTATCTTATTGAATAAGGATTTAATTTTTTTCATTAATAATAATGGTTGTTCAATGTTTAAAGATGGTATATTTTACTATTTTGTAAATGTTGAGAATGAAATCTATGTACTCAATAATACAGACCTCATTTGTGCAATGTTTACACTAAGAGAATCAGAGTTTATACTCTTAATCTACTCTTTTTATGGCATTGTAATCTTGGCCATATAAACAACACTCACATGTCTAAGTTACACAAATTAGATAACTTGGGTTCATTTGATTATGAATCTTATAAAATATGTGAATCTTGTTTATTAGGTAAGATGATAAAATCATCTTTAAAGGAAAAAGGTGAAAGAGCTAAAAAGGTACTAGAACTCATACATTCAGATGTATGTGGTCCTATGTCGAAACATGCCAGAGGTGGATATAGCTCCTTCATTACATTCATAGATGACTATTCCAGATATGGATGTTTTTACTTAATGAAGCATAAATTTGAAACCTTTGAAAAGTTTAAAGAATTTAGAAATGAAGTAGAGAAACAACTTAGCAAGACTATTAAAACTCTTTGATTCGATCAAGATGATGAATATTGAATATCTCAGAGATAATGGGATTTTCTCTTAATGGACACCTCCTTATACACATCAACATAATGGTGTATCAGAAAGGAGGAATTGAACTTTATTAGATATGGTTTGATCCATGATGAGCCTTGCAAGATTACCTAAATTGTTTTGGGGCTATGCACTGAAGATTGTTATTTATGTTTTGAATAGAGTTCCATCTAAGTTGGTTGAGGTTACACCATATAAGATGTGGTATAATAAGAAACATATCTTATCTTATTTAAAGGTATGACATTGTCATTCTTATGTTAAGAGGACAATGTCAAACAAGCTTGAGGTGAAGTCAGAAAAATGCTATTTTATGGGATATCCTAGGGAAACCATAGGATATTACTTCTATCTTCCTTTAGAATAAAAGGTGATTATTTCAAAGCATATTATTTTCTTAGAGAAAGAATTTCTTTTAAAAGAAGATAGTGGGAGTAGAATTGAACTTGATGAAGTTCAATCTCCACAAGATGAAGTAGATCAACCGATTGATCCTACTAATGTAGAATCAAAACCTATGGAAATACAAGCTCCCAGATGCTTAACCAGAATAATAACTATGACTGACAGATATAGATTCCTTATTCATGAGAATAAGGAAGTCTTATTAGTTGAGAATAATAAGCCTACAAACTATGATGAAGTTTTGAAAATTTCAGAATGTGATTTATGGTTAAAGGCTATGAAGTCTAAAATGGATTCCATATCAGAGAACCAAGTGTGGACTCTGGTTGATCCACCTGAGGGGATTAAGTCCATTGGGTGCAAGTGGGCCTTCAAAAATAAAACATACATGGATGGTAATGTGATTACTTATAAAGCTCGCTTGGTGGCAAAGGGTTATTGTAAGAAACAAGGAGTTGACTATGATGAAACTTTCTCACCAGTAGCTATGCTTAAATCCATAAGAGTCTTACTTGCTATTACTGCTCATTATGATTATGAGATATAGAAAATGGATGTGAAAATAGATTCCTTAATGGAAATCTGCTCGAGGAGGTGTATATGACACAACCTGATGGTTTTACATCCAATGATAGCAATAAGGTATGCAAACTTCAAAGATCTATTTATAGATTGAAGCAAGCATCAAGGGGCTAGAACATACATTTTAATGAAGCAGTTAAAGAATTTAGCTTCATTCAAAACATTGATGAACCATGTATTTACAAGAAGGATAGTAGGACTGTAATTGCTTTCCTTGTGTTATATGTAGATGACACTTATATTTTAGGTTTAAGGATCTATAGAGATAAATTAAGAAGGCTTATTGGTCTTTCGTAGTCTACTTACATAGACAAGTGACTAAAGAGGTTTAATATGGATCTTTCAAAGAAGGGTTATATTCCCATGGTACATGGGAAACATCCTTCTAAAGCATGGTGTCCTAGGACATAAGATGAGAAAGATCGCATGACTAGGATTCTGTATGCATCAACAATTGGATCCATCATGTATGCTATGTTATATACTAGACCACATGTAGCATTCTTTTAAGTGTCACTAGTAGGTTTCAATCCAATTATGGAGAGGAACACTAGTTAGTTATCAAGAATATCTTCAAGTACTTGAGAAGAACTAAGGATAAGTTCTTAGTATATGGAGAAGGGGATTTACAATTAACTGGGTATATAGATGCCAATTTTCAATCTAATAAAGATGATTGCAAATCTGAATCAGGTTATGTGTTCATGATGAATGGTGGTGTAGTTGTTTAAAAGAGTTCTAAACAAGAGACCACAGTAGATTCTATGATGGAGGCAAAGTACATAGTTGCATCAGACACAACAAAGAAGGCCGTGTAGATAAGGAAGTTCATTCATGAACCTAGTATGGTTCCCTATAGTGTAAAAACTATTCCCCTATTATGTGATAATAATGGAGCAATAGCCCAATCAAAGGAGCTTAGGTCTCACCAGAAGAGTAAACATGTACTTAGGAGATACCATTTGATTAGAGAGATCATTGGTAGAGGAGAAGCAGAGGTTAATAGAGTTCCCACAAAGCAGAACGTGGTGTACCATCTCATTAAAGCATTAACACAAAGTAAGCACGATCAGTACATGTTATACTTCCTTTTGGGATGATTCTCATTCACCATGACAAGAGTGGTCTAAAGTGAACAGGTGGATGGGTAGTTTAGGACTTACTCATTGGAGGCCTTGCCAGTGAGACTTCATATGGATGATTAATTTATGTCTGTAAAATATATCTCACTCATATCAGTAGTGTAAGTATCCTTAAAACTTGAGATAACAAGGTTGTCTTAATTATATATCACTATGTTTTAACTCCTATGTTTTATTCCTCCTTAAGAGGCATTCATAACTTAGAGGGGTTTTATCTCATTGAATTATGTAATATTCTTTATTCAGGAAACTCTGACCAGAGTAGAATGCCTATTAATGAATGAGTTTCATAAAGGCATTTTAGGAAAAAAAGATTATGGTACATGAAATATCAAATTTAAGGCATGATCTAACACACTTGATTATGCATTGAGTTGACATTAATCCATACTCAAACCTAAATGAGATAGTGGATGGTGAAAGGAGTTTATTGCATTGAATTTGTTATGGAAGGGTTGTAGTCAAACAAATAACCTCTTAACATTTGGGTAGTCATGATGTACGACTAGACACCACTCTTGTTTTGCATATGATGTTATTAAATGGAGTTTAATAATATATTCATATTTTGCCAACATTTTAAGAACCTAAAAGGTCACACGCTAAAAGTAAGAGGAATGATAATCATGAATGGATGTTGATAAAATAATATTTTTTGGTTATAGGATCACCTAGATCTTTCATGTTCATTTAAAATAGCATGAAAAATGCTTTGATTTGATACCAATATCACTTAAATCTGATAAGTACAACTCAAGATACAAGTGATCTAAGATGACATGTTCTATATGCATGTCATATGCGAGCTTAGACATGAATTGGTCTATATGTGAGTATCACATGACTTATTCATGTGTTATAAGTCAAAAAGAAAGGGCATATTATTATCATGTGCTTCTGGAGGGATTTTCAATCATGCACATGAAAGTCACATGCCTAAAGCATGTAATATACACATGCATATGACTTAAGTAACCTAAAAACTTAAATAGTGTGAGCTTTGTCCGTTTCCGTTTCCGCTTTTACTTGGTTTTAACTTTTGAGAAAGCAGAGTGTGGATGTGGAGTCGCCACCTAGTTTGTTTCTATTAATCCAATTGAATTAATTTAAAAACTAGGAAATAAAACTTAGGTTTTCCAGAGTTGAAAATGACCTTAGTTTCTTCAGAGTATGGGTTCGGGATTTTCAAATCTATTTGTATTCCATCTTAATATGCTCATTTGTTTAAATTTAATAAAAGCTCCTAGCACACACTTAAGGTTCAAGTTCATTTAGAGTATTTTTCATGGCATAGGGCATACAAGAAACAATCACATATAATGAAAGCATAAGGAAAGCGTAAATAAAGCAGTAAAGAAAGCATAAGAAG
>CANYBF010318185.1:0-12309 GCA_948192965.1 Dalechampia spathulata
ATTTAGCAATTTCTTGATTTTTTATAGCTTTGGTTGAGAACATCATATTAGATATTAATTTTTAGGACAATGTTGAGGGAATAAAAATTAATTTTATTTAATATTTATTTTGATTTAATTGTTGGATATTTACCATTATAAATTATGTTTTTTAAAATCAATGTATGTATTGTTCTTTTACTTTAAAAGAATTATACTATTTTTCTAAATTGTGTAATTGTAAAAAAAAAAAAGACAAATCAACATATCAATATATAAAGTTGGATGTTAGCAAGTTTATGTAACATATTTTTAAGTTGGATGTTGACATGTTTACATGGCATGTTTTAGAAGTATTTATTGCTTATATCATACTTTTAACAATTCTATGATTTTTGGCTTTTAGCTTTGGTTTTTAGTGCATTAGTCATATACATCACTATTTCAATTTGTATCTATTTATTTTTTATAGGTCCATCATGTCCTTTAATAAATATTATCAATTAACTACTTATGGAATCGTGACCTTTGATATTCTTATAATGTATATATTTCATTCCCATTCTATGCCCTACATATGACTAAGTTATTTTTTATGCTATTTTATATTTCATCTTTTCATCTATTGCACACCTTCCATTTCATAGATTTAATTTTTTAAAGATACTTTAATATGATTATAACCTTTGATATTTCTCTTACATTCATGTTCATCATATATAGATAAACGATGGAAATTATTTATTCATTTTTCATTACATTTTAATTCATTTAAAACTTAGTCAATGCATATATTATAAGCATATCAAGTTCGTATATTCAATTTTGAATTAATAATAATAAAATTTTGACAATAACTACCATCATATGTTTAGTTTTGAATTTAATCATAATAATAAAATTTTGACAATAAGTACCATCATATGTTGAATTTTGAATTTGATACTCCTTGGTATTTTAATCCCTTTATTTTCCTAATAGTTGTTAAGCTAATTGTTAAAATTCAAATAATAATAATAAATGTATGTATTGATTAGTTCTTTGTATCTTCTTTTACCTTTTTATCAATTCATTTTCTCAATATGATTCATTTTTTTAAAACAAATATTGTCAATTACTTACTTAATAAGTATACATAAATAGAATAAAATGAAAATTTTTAATAATTATGATCAAACCCTGATCAATAATAGACTTTTATTAAGAGAATGCATGTACAAAATAGATGGTTGCATTAAATATTTAAATATATCATATTAATTATAAGTAAATAGAGGAAAATTAAAGGTTTTAATAATTATAATTAAACTCTAAATATATAAAAAAAATTATTAAATTAGTTAGCAAAATATTTAATTTCTAAAAAAATATCTGATAAATAATAAGTATAAATACAAATAAAATATTAATTAGTAATTTCAATTGCAAATTCTTCTAAAATAAGTAAAATAAGTAAATAAGGAAGGATATTTGACATGTAACCTAATTAACATCCAAAATGTTAATACTAATTAAATTCTATAATTTTATAAAATTTAATTATTTTTTAATAAATTATATTAGAAACAACTCAATGTAAAAAAATGAAGAGTTCAAATATGAACTATGTTTTAATGAATATATAAAATGAAGAGTTACTTTAATTGTTTTTAAATATATCATATAAATAATTATAATTAAGATATAAATTAATAATGAAATTGCTAAATTTTTTAACATATTATTTAAATTTTAGTAAAATATCTTCAAAATAATAAGAATAAATAAAAGTATTCATAAATAAGGTCATTGGTATATTCTTCTAAAACAAGTAAATAAAATAAATAAATAAATATTTATGACATGTAAGATAATTAAAATATAAAAAATTAATATTATTTAATAAATGTACATGTAAGATAATTAAAATATAAAAAATTAATATTATTTAATAAATGTATTAATAAAATTCTAATTATTATATAATATATCATATTAATTTTAACTTAAAATAACCAAATACATTTAGTTGTAATAATAAAAAATATATATGTATTATTAATAAATAAAGTAATTCTTCCGTATCTACATATAACGCATTATATTTCACTAGTTAAATATAAATGTGAGTGTCATCAGGTGCAAACGAGTCAATTTGAATTTAAACATCCAACAACTTATTCGAGCAAACAATTTGAATCTCAAAAATCAAAAAAGAATATCTTAAAAAAATAAAAATATATCTTAAACAACCTAGAATCTAACAAATTAACTTATTAAATCAAAAATATTTTAAATTCAAATTAATTCAAATTGCATCAAAAAAATCATATTAATTATTCTCAGCAAATATAAAATAACATAAAATTAAACAATAGTCCAAATTAAAACAAATTAACAAACATATTGATTATTTGAATATAAAAAGCAAACAATCAAATAAATATAAAATCAAAATAGATTATTAAATTTAAAATTGAAAATATAATCAAATCTAAATTTTGAAAAATCAAAGTACAATTGATTACAAATTATAAATTCATCTTAAAATAAGATTATGAGATCAAATTTAAACAAAAACAAAATAGATAATAAAAAAATTCAAATTCAAATTCAAATTTAAATAAAATAAAAATTTAAATAAATGATGTAGAAAACGAAAAATCTAAACTAATTATCTTTACATAACAGTCATAATAGACTATTAAAATCACAACCAACCAACACTAATTAACCAATTTCATTTAAATTGCTTAAAAATGATATATAAAATATTAAAATAATTCAAATCATTTTATAAATCAAATGCATGATTATATCAAAAACCTAAACAATCATCTAAATGGCAGGGTTCTAACTAAAAACAAGAGTATAAATCATATATAAATTCATGAAATCATATGATCTAATTCATGTTTCCAAATGATACATATGATAATTACATGAAATATAATAAATAACAAAATTATTCATGTAAATAAACATAAGTAACCACATCCAGACACTAAAACATTCATTTGTGATCATCTATTAATTAATCATATTACAATTACAAATAAAAATGAAATAAAACACAAAGAAAACTAATAAACCAAACTAAATATCAACTAATTAAGAGCAAAACACACTACAAATTATAAATCATTACATAAAAAGAAGAAAAATTTTTTTGGATGAAATGATAGGTTGGGTAGAGATCAAAAGACCTAATTGTAAATGGGAAATTGGATTAATGATTTTGCTTAAGTAGAGTTGAGATATTGGATTTCTTACCTTCAATCAAAATTTGGTTTTAACTAATCATTATTTTTATGCAATCCTAATGATAATCATGGTTGATTATCAAGATTTCGATTATGATCATGGGCTTTGATCATGTTATCGGTAAAGAAGTTCAATATGAAATCCAACTTGATTCTTAGTGAATCATTTATCGTGAAAATAAATTAACATAGTGAATAGTGGATCTGCCATTTACTCTTAATTTATATGTTGCAGTGCATATGGCATTAAAAACACATAAGACATTATTTTGTGAATTAACTCAAAGAAATGATATTTCAATAAGTTAATTGAATATGACTATTGTTTTGCGTTGATTTTCTTACTTTACTTAAGCTTTCAAATTTTGAAAAAAAGATTAAAGCTTTCTTACATTGATTACTAATACAAACTAAAAGCAACAAAAAAAAAGTTGATTTCCGTCATTTAGGTGATTGGTTAAGCATAAGTCAATCCATTAATAAATCTTAAAGAAATTGGATGATATGGAAGTAATTATCCCGCTGGATCGCTCTGCTTTGCCCAAAAGAAATAAATTGATATTCATTTTAAATCAATTATGACTTTATAAATTGCTTATTGTTTCTTTTAAAACAAACAATGATGATGACATTTATGGATGGTAGACACTGACTACATCATTGTCACTTTTAATTTCTTGTCACCAGTTCAAGCTAATTCTAAAACGAAAATTGTTAACAATTATTGGAAAAGGGTAAAAGAAAAAACAAACAGTGAATGCTTTACTATAATAAGTGAGTGGCCAATATATTCTATCATAGAATCCACCACAACTGTGACTCTTTAGACACCATGATTGAGAATAAAGCATCAATTAAGCACCAAGATTGAGGCCGTAGTTTTATAGTTATTCCTCGGAGTGAGGCTGAGGCTGAGGCTGTCAATATTCTATAGGTATTTTGTTTAAGAATTAACAAGCCAAAAAAGAATAACTATGAAGTAGACCATAGAAACCTCCAGTAATCCCAAGTTACGACCATATTCTACTCTCTCGAAATCCGTTAGAGGTGGCCTAATACTAATGTTTATTTAACCTATTGACACTCATGCCTTGAAAATAAACTGGAGGGCACTATGGTCCATGACAAAATCATCCCAAAACATCAAAATCAAAATTACAAAAACAGCAAAAGTAAAAGCCAGCAATAGAATGATACCTATCTTTCATTTTCACATCGACATTTCAATATGATCCTTGAAATCTCATCAATGTTGACAACCTCCAATGTTGCATAAGATGTTACTTTCAACCTTATCCCCTCTCCCCACTGATAATCTTGCACTATTCTGTAATTGTATTGGTTGATTTTCATCGATTTTACTGATTCCAGCTATCATAAATTAAGTCTGAATATTACCTTATTCTTAAGTTATTTTACCATATGCCTATCCTTTTCTATCAACGTCTCTTCAAACTTTTCGGATCTTTGCAAAGTCATATGCATTGATTGTGATTATAACCTCCATTTCGTTGGTTTTATTTTGTGAACCACTTTTTTTAAAAAATAAACAAATAATTAAAATTCTCAGTCGCAAAAAGAAAAGGGCAAATTAGTTTACTTTGCATTTATATTTATGAAAATGAAAATATCAACTCTGTTCTGGAAATTATATTGAATATAACTTGGATAATTAGATTTTATAACTATATTATATTCAAGTTTAAATCTAAAAAAATCATAACATGTAACAAAACCTTTATAAACCAAAAATTGAATTTATCTTTTTTATAATCACGTATTAGCATATGAGTTGATGTTATTTAAATATATACAAATTTAACAAGTTTTACATTTAAAACTCCTTAGTTCGAACTCATGCCATGGTAAGAGTACGGATCATGAATACAGCTTAAGGGTATCGTTCGCTAGAACTAAAAATATCTAAGTACTGGTTATTGATTTCATTAATTATTTAGACAAACAAATTATCATTCATTTACATTTATCAAATGTAACAAAAATGCAAATTAACTAAATTTAATATACATAATACACAATGACATAGGGTTAAAATCATGCTCAAATAAAAATACTTAATCCATCATTAATCATGGTCAAAATTCATTAAGGCAATGTAAAAGTTCTTCTTTCAAAGGATTAATTATTTATTAAAAATAAACTAACATCTATTTTTGTGATTGTTATGTTACTTTTAGTGATTCAGCTAAATTACCATTAACTCTTCTTTCAATTACTAGAAGTCAAAATAAAAGTTTTCCTTGCTTCTTTTTTACTTTAGGGCTCTTCTTCTTCACTTCTTATTGTCTCCTTCTTGCCCTTGTTGCTATAAAAGCTTCACTTAATTTCTTGATGAAAAGCTAAATATAAGAAAGTTTAAAAGAAGATTAGAGAATAATAAAACTTTAAACCTAATTAAGTATCCAGAAGAGAGAAAACCTAAACTATGATGTGGAATGGTGTATCCCTTATAAAAATCCTCTGTTTCTACCCTATATCATACGTGAAAATACTAAGGAATGAGTATTTTCATATGTACCATTATGATCTTTAAAAATGATCAAATGACTTTAATTCGAGGTTAAAAAGCATGAGAAATCATGGTAAAAAAAGGTTAATATGAGTCATGTTAGGCTCATATGATGAAATATAACTCAAATCGAGGCAACACGAGTCACATTATCCTTAAAATGACCCGTGTTGATCAAATTCCCAATAATGCATGCTAATTTGAGGCTAACACGAATCGTGTTGGCCGTGACACAACTCGTGCTACATGGAAACATAAATTTCATGTAGAAACCACCCTTTTAATCCTATAAAACATGAGCTAAAGAGTCAATATACATGAAAAATAGCATTTACTAAGAGTTGCATCCATGAAGCTAACAAATAATGCTTTAACATGAAAATCCTATAACTAAACACATAGAATAAGCTACAAGATAAATTTAAAATGAAGAACGAGGATAAGGTATGATTTTTATATAAAAATATTTATGTTTGAAGGTGAAAATATGAAAATAATACTTGAAAGGACATTATAATAAAGGGAAATATAAGTTAAAAATATGATTATCAATACTCTTATTTGTTTTAATTTCAATTGAATTTTATATCAGTTCTAACATACAATTGAAAGGGTTAATATCACTTCTAATACAAACAAGAAGCTCTTCAATTGCATTTGTATAGTATTTTTCCTTTCAATTATTATTTATATGTAATAAGGTACATGTATGTGTATGTACATACATGAAAAAACACTAAAGAATATATATATAAGGAGTGTATTGATCCTAGTGTACTAAGCAAGTCCACAATATTAACTAAATAATTATCAATCACCTCATCAATCATATAAATTTAATTCATAATCATAAACTAGCAAATATATTTGCATAAAGCCACCATCCAAGTTCATTAAAAAATAATTTTTCTATATTTGCTTGATTTTTGTGCATATGATTTCATGATATATATACTATACGAATCCAACTTTGGTTACAAGGATTAATGTTACAACTGCAATTGAAGTTAGAGCTATTGGCATTATATACACTTTTGCTCCATAGATTATGGTAACTAGTTATCTAACTATATCAGTATTGTAATAATTAATGATTTTGATTCAAAGAGGAACTATCAATATTAAATTCATAATTATTTAGATTTTTTTACAAGGTTCAAACATGACTTTTAATTTTGATAATAGGTATGTAATAGATATGTAGAAATTCGAGATGGGATGATGCTATATGAGCTATAATGAAGATCACACAATTATACACATAATTTTGTTTTGTAATTAATGTCAAAAAAAGATTTTATCTATTTAAGATAAAGTTGAAAGAAATTTTAAGTTTGATGTGTTTTGACCGATGATCAATCAGTATAACTGGTTATCATCATCATTATTATTGTATTGTTAATACAATTAATATATTATTATTAGTTTATTATTATTATTGTTAGTATTATTAAGATTATTATTATTAATTATAATTATTAGTGGTGTGATTAATATTAGCATTAATATTAGTATGATGAATATCAACATTGTTATTATATAATATGATTATTTTTAATCATTTTTATAGCTATTATAATTGTCTAATCATATTATTATTTGATATTATTAGTTATTAGTATATTATTATAATTATTATTATTATTATTTAATTAAGATAATTATTATTTATTATTTATTATTATTATTATTATTATTTATAATCATTAATATTATTAATTTTGATTATTATTTATAATAATAATAATAATGTGAAATTATTATTATCATCATCATTATTTATAATCATTATTATTATTATTATTTGTAAGTATTATTTATATTAATACTTAATATTTTATTATTGTCATTATTATTATTATTTGTAATCATTAGTATTATTATTTATATTATTATTTATTATTATTATTTGCAATATTATTATTTTTAATTATTATTTATATTAATACTTATTATGTATAATAGTAATAATAATAATAATAATAATAATAATAATAATAATAATAATAATAATATCACTAAAGATGATGGTAATAATAATAATAATAATAATAATAATAATAATAATAATAATAATTATTATTATTATTATTATATTTTTGGTAAGCATTGGTATTTGTTGTTATTATTATTTTGTAATTTATAATTGTTTTTATTTTTAATTATAATAATAATTATTATTTTTATTTGTAATCATTATTATTATTTGATACTATAATTTTTAATTGATTATTATTATTCTTATCAAGAAATGATTACTAATGTAATCATTAATAGTATTAATATTGTTATTATTATTTGTAAGCATTATTATTATTATAGTAATTATTATTATTCTTATTTGTAAGATAAATTGATTATTAAAGATACGATACTTGTTTTATCAAGGATAAAATAAATTTAATATAATAAAGTTTTTAAAACACAAAGATATAATTAAGTAAGTAAAAACAACCAGATGCCATAATCTCTTTTGAGACCTTTTTATCTTTTAGCATTTCTAAAATTACTATTCATATTATATATAATGAGAATCATGTATATGACCATGACTACCATCATCATCATGGTCATCATTTTGAGTTTTATAATTAAAAAGAAAAGTAGCATCATGTAGAATAACATAAGCTGTATTAAAATGTTAGAGATGTAGTTAAGGTTGTTCTAAAGTAAAGGTAATGAATGGATTGAAATGAAGGTTAAATGTAGGGATAATATGTTAGCTTGATGGAAAAGAATATATGGACCATTGTATGAATAATGGTGGGATGAATGAAGAAGATTTTCTTACCTTAAAAGATGGTGGGATGAATAAAGAAGAATGTCTTGCATGATAAGGTGGCGAGATAAATGGAAAAGAATATGCAGACTAAAATATAAGAGGAAAAAATGGAGTAGATGGTTTGACCTTAAAACTTGAAGGAAAGAAGGAGTAGATGGTTTGATTTGTTGTGGATGATGATTAAAAAAATGATTGGTATATTATGAAGCATGTGAAGGAGTGGATACAAAATGATTATTAGCTAAAAAGGATGATCAACCGTTTAAGGTATTGATTGGGAAGGTGGCAAGGTTATCATATGATATTGCTGTCACAATGTGCTTGACCAATATAAGCAAGTTATTAGCATAATTCCAATCAAGAAATTAATGATATATTCTTGAAGGCATCAACTTAGAAAATTCATTAAAAAATAAGTTATTAAATATGATGTAAAATATCTAAACAAAGAGAAAAGAGTTTTAAGATTAGATGTTTATAAAAGCTCCAAATTGTGCAACCCTATATGATATCAACCTTCTTATAACTCTAATCTACCATTCTATATATTTAGAATGGTAATGCATATATGGAGAAATGATGGGAGCCTAAATAATTCATTCATTTATGTTCTACTATAATGCCACCCATGTTGAATGTTGATCCATCCAATTTACACTTGAATTGTAAAATTAGATTAGTGTAGATCTTTTATCTATAAGGGTGAATAAAGGAGGGGTGGAGTAAGTTTAAACTGACAAAGGATTCTATCAAGTTGGTAACATTCCATTATATGTATACAAAATCATTGGAATAACCAACCTCTAAATATATTGGCCTTGTAAGCACTGACAAGGTAGAACATTTAAAACTTCTTTATCATAAGGCTTCAAATGATATGCAGAATCATATTATTAGTTTATTAGGTAAAGGCATATATAAAAGACATTATATATGAGATTAAGATAAAGATTAAGCCTTAACTATATACCAAAGATGACATGACTTGGAATATTTGTAATGGTTCTAGTCATATCAATCTATAATATAATATATAAGTTGAATAAATTTTGAAATAGTGAAATTTTAGTACAAAAATTTCGTTGAATGAAGTTAATTTAATACCTTCTGTCATAAAAAAAACATTATATGGATGGGGATTAGGATTAATTCATGAAGATAGAAATGGTAATCTCTCCCATGTCCAAATTTATAGCAAGAATAAAGGGTCAAATATTTGGGAAGCTAATAGGTATCTACAAGAATTACCAAGCTCCCAGTATCCTTAACTTTGTTATTCCATATATTGAAAATTCCTTAAGAATGGTAGATAAAATGAGCTCATTGTAAAATGCTAGTGGTATTAAATATATAACCATATAATAGTCTTAAGATAACTTCCCTAGCATGGTAATGCAAGATATTAATAAAAGCATAATCAAGAAGCTGATTAAATTGTTATATAAGCCAACATTGCTTCAATGTTGAACCCCTTCTTGCATTAAGAGGGATATAACCCCAAGCAACTATTCCTATATTGCATTCTAATTACATTACATATATCAAATAAGAGGTTGACCATCAATAAGAAGTCTATTAATGATGGTGACATCCTATAAAGTCATCGTGCACTTGGCCTCTTATAAGTGGAATGTTTGAGTTTTTGATCTCCACTTCTCAATTAATGTGATAATTAGATTATGATCAAAATTGAATTATCCTAAATTAAGAAGTCCACTAAAGGATGTATTTTTAATTACATTTGTTATATAAGGATCAAATTCTTTAATGAAATGACCATATAATAATATGTTTTATCTACAATGGAGGACCTCTACATCAACCTACAAAAAAGACATGTAAATGTTAAACATGGAACATTTAATCAAATAATATTTATATAACATTTTTTATAGGATCTAATACCTCATGAAACCAAACTGCTTATGATCAATATTATGGTTGTAAATATAATAATGATTGATCATAAGATCCTGGTTGAATTTAATTTTGTTGATAGGGATTTTGGGCCATATTAAAATTGCTATGAAGAATGCGAAAGGTCGAAATCACTAGAGACCAGCATTTAGGTCAATTTTATCCAAGAGACCTTATAGAATTGTTGAAAAGCTAAGGCCTAGCATGTACTTATAAGCTTCAACGTATGGATGGTACATCGATATCGTGGACTTGGAATTTTGAACATTTACAAATATTTTATCCATAAATGGATAGCATTGATGTCTTCTTACTTTATTAATGAAAATTTTATCTTCCTTTCCCTTTCCCTCTTTTATGAGGAATGATTGATGCTTAATAAATGTATTCTAATAGCTTTGCTAGTTTACATGAATATGATATATGAGAAGTCCTTTAAATCAAACATAAATTTCAATCAACAACATCATGGTTGATTATACAATAATAGCTTTCATATAATAATCATATGTAAATACATAGCATCTTACATGATAAATTCAAAGTAATGAATACATGGATAACCCTTATTGTTTTAATAAAGCAACATAAGTGATAAGCTAATGTATAAGACATAAAAGCAAGTTCAAATTGAAGATGAAATGATGAAAACATTCTCTATAATTCAAATATTAAGTTCTTAGCATTTCATCCATCAATATTTCCTTTTCTTATTATTCCTAACTTCATTTCTTTATTTTTATATCATCTCTTGTAACTTGTCAACATGAATAATTAGATCAAACTCCCTAGCCTCTTACATTAAAACCCATAAATGATATGTATCTGATGTTAAATTACTAACCCATGGACATATAGGAAGTATAATGGTATGGTAAGGCAATATATTTTTGATATGCTCAATGAACCTTTAGATCAATATGCTCCTTTTAAACTTTGATAGTGGATTAGGAATAGATTGCCTTATGTCGAATTATTGGCAAACTCTCTAAGGACTATAATGGTTACAAGATCAAAATCTTGATATAAGGATATAATGAATGTAGGTGTGAATCGTAACATGTCATAACTTCCACCATGGGTAAGTCCAATAAATCTCCATATTTGGAATGGTAGCCATCCATTGTACCCACTTTTCATATGTTTTGTTGGTAGCATTAGGTAGTAAGAGCTTTCTTATTACATGGCTCCTTATATTATGTTTACCATGATCACCCTTTAGTGGTGTGAACTTCTTTTGCAACCAAATCTAAATAATGCATTTGTTTAACTCTCTCACGTCTTTTGGTTATGTAACATGCTCCCGTATGATTATTAATTATTTAATCAGAAAAACAATAACAATTCTACAAAGGATTCCATACATTCTTAATTAAGTGCAGAAAATTTTTTTTATTTTATTATATGTATTCAATCTTATTACTAAAATCAAATTCACTTAACACTCCGAGGTTTAACATACATTTATACTTAAGTCATTACCATATTAACATTACTGTTCTGCACATATTATTATTTTACATATTTGAAAGTCATCGTACTGTAAGAGTAGCGCGCCCCGGACGCGGGAGCGCTGCACGCTGTTCGGCGTGAGATGCCGTGGTGCTTGCTCTCAATGGCGTACTTCCATAGTTGATTGGTCTTTAACCTAGAAAGATCGCGTCGAGGTTATTAAGTGGAGTCGCCACTTAGTTTGTTTCGTCAATTCAATTAAACGACTAGAAAACTAGGAAATAAAACCCGGGCCTTCCTGTGTTGGAAAGCGGCCTAAATTTCTTCAGAGTTTGGGTTCGGGATTTCAAATTTATTAATGTTCCATTTTATTATGTTCACTTATTTAATTTTAATGAAAGCTCCTA
>CANYBF010318325.1:0-15607 GCA_948192965.1 Dalechampia spathulata
TATGAATCTCTGACACATGTGAATATGTGCTATGGTGCCTATAAGTTATGCATGAGATGGATGTTGTATGTTCATATGTGATTCGATATACCCTATACTTGGCTATATGAGTTGTATTATGTGTGCTGTGCGATGATTAATGAGGTGTTAGTGAATTGCTAACCATTATCTGTGACCTAAGTATGGTCCCGTAGAGGACATGCTAGGAGATGTTTATGTATTGCAGGTAATCGCCTGCTCCTTAATTGGTAAAGAGGTTTGCTACATATTGTTATTTCTTTATGCTATTATTTAATTGTTTAATTATGATAGTAGCACCACTGAGTACATTACTCAGTGTTTGTCATTTGATGGACGCAGGTTAGTAGCAGCGCAAGAATACGGATCCCAAGACAACCATTCAGCAAGGATATGAGAAGACAGGGACTTAGAATAGGATGTAATTATGTTCATTTATTATTCATCCTTTAGTTGGTTGTAATTGTAATTGTTGTATATGTCGTGATGTGCTCTGCGTTTAGTTCGCCTGCATGTTATAACTTATTACTATCACATGCATGATAGATTTAGATGATTGTTATCCCTTGTAGGGTATATGATGGTTTCCTTAAGGGGAAATCATTGTATATTCTGCGGGAGCATGTTACTCCAGGTGGGCTGGGTGTGACA
Source organism: Dalechampia spathulata (assembly GCA_948192965.1). Classification (NCBI taxonomy): domain Eukaryota; kingdom Viridiplantae; phylum Streptophyta; class Magnoliopsida; order Malpighiales; family Euphorbiaceae; genus Dalechampia; species Dalechampia spathulata. Next base: position 670 of record CANYBF010318325.1, read on the forward strand.
CTATCTTTTATTCTAGGATAGTAGTCTCAGATTTCCGGACATCATGTATATGGAGGGAGACGTCATCATCGATCTCCATGTCATACAAGTTGACACCCTTCCCCTTTTCCTTGATCGGAGCTGGTGGGGTGATAAATTCAGCAGGGCTAAGAGCCTCCCAGATCTGCTGTTATAGGAGGATCTTGAAGTCATCATTCAGGAGCTTGGCCACAGACTGGTCAATGAGCTTTTGAACCGCAGCAAGTGTGGCCTCATCCAGTGTTAACGCAACAGGGCCAGATGAGGATGCGACATTCTTGGTGTTCTGTGAGTCTGACATGGTTTTGTAGAAGATAGAAAGAGTTGGCATGGATGCATGAGTATGCACATGAGGTTGTATATGATGCACATGATGCAACACATAGAATGTATGTGTGACCTATGCTAGGAAATATACGATGTCATGGCTGCAACAAAGCGAGTTAGCATGCGTATGCATGGGTGCACGTGATGCGTCACATAGGATGTATACGTGACCTATGCTAGGAAACATCCAGCATTATGGCTGCAAAAGTGAAATTTGTTAGAGAATTTCATGAGTATGCATGCATGCGTGTTTGGACAGAAAACACGAAATGGTTAGCGAACACGTAGCATGCAGCAGTGCTCCCTTCCAACCTTATACCTCCATGAAAATTGGTGAATTCAAGTTCTCCTGCCCTAGGTGGGGTACTAACCCGGAGTTACACTGAGAACTCGAGGTGCGATTCTCTCAATAAGATAAGCGAATGGTTTAATCGTTGCCTGATCATATAAGGGATTACGGTGAAAACCCGATAGCATTTCAACCTAGCCATATTGCTATGATAAGAGAATGCTGATGGAATTGGCATGAGGTTGTGTAACCATATAGAATCATGAAAGGATTCCAACTCTTAGCAGAGCAATACGGGCATGGTCATATTGTTATGATAAGAGTACACCGGTGGAATAAGCGTAAGGTTATGCAACTATACGGAATCATGAAAAGATTATGACTCTTAGCAGAACAATACGGCCATGATCATATTGTTATGATAAGAGTACGCCCGTGGAATAGGCATGAGGTTGGCAACCATACAGAATCATGAAAGGATTCTGACTCTTAGTAGAGCAATACGGGTATGATCATATTATTATAATAAGAGTACGCCCGTGGAATAGGTGTGAGGTTGGGCAACCATACAGAATCATGAAAGGATTCTGACTCTTAGTAGAGCAATACGGGCATGATCATATTGTTATGATAAGAGTACGCCCATGGAATAAGCGTGAGGTTGTGCAACCATACAGAATCATGAAAGGATTTCGACTCTTAACAGAGCAATATATGGGAGGAAAATAGGCTGGGTCTATACAAATCCACTCACATGATAGGGCAAAGATCCATATAGTATGCAATAAGGGTCCTAGTTTGGAATGTTGCTAGGCTTACTACATGGGCTTTAGTCCGGTTTTGAGAACAGGCTAAGGTCTCCCGCCACGTTATCCACAACCTATCCAACTAAATGGAATCATTGATATAGGACTATACCTCGCATCTATCCGCCAGGAATCATCGATAGTTATCAATACAGTGCAGCGAGTGGTGAAGGCAGATGTGCTTTCCCAAGGAGTCGAATGGAGTCTAAGGTACTCCCTCACCCATAATCACCGGCTTGACATGAGAGGTTATGTGGTGTATACAGATACGGACTAGTGTTATGATACATACAATTAATCCAACTATGATGGGAAAATTGATATGGAAACTCTTAGATGCCACCACTCTTTCACCATGATGTCCTCAGTGGAGTCGCCACTGTGAGCGCCGGTTTCTGCCAAGGCCCAGAGCGAGGCTTGCGAAAGTCATGGACTGGGGACCGCACTTGGAATGAAAGCGCAGTCTTCCTAAGGGGTTCTCTTAGGGAATGATACAGACTCAAAAGAGTCGTAAAGGAGTCACCACTGGATGGTTCCAGATTGGTCCAACCGACCCATAGCATGAATGCTAGTTAAACCCTTCAGAGATTGGGTTCGGGTGGTGGAGAAATATTCTATAAGTTTCTAAAATCGATTTTACCATTATAGTTAGGATTAATTGTCCTAGGCAGGCAAGCATACAATTGTAATTGTAAGCACACAGTGTGACATGTGATTTGGCGTTGCAAGGTTGCATATAGAATGACATATAAGACTATATGACATTTGGATGATATGGCGTGTGCATGGCATACATAGAAACGATAACGTAACATGGCATATGCATGAAATGTGAGCATGAATGACATATCATATGCATGATATGGCAACCTAACATAATATGTAAGCATATATTATGGCAAATAGCGTATGGCGTTACGTGTTAACATTTTAGGGGTTGCGCGACATTTGGCGTATGCAAAGCGTATGTATGGTTGTATGACATGGCATATGCATGACATGTGAGATGATGTGTGACATATCATATGTATGATATGTGAAGTGGTGCATGACATGGCATATGTTATGACATGGCATAATAAATGACATACCATATGCATGGCATGTAAATGATGTATGGCATATCATATACATGATATGTGTGGTGATGTAATACATGGCATATGCATGACATGTTATATATATGACATACCAAATGTGTGGCATGTGAGATGACATAACTTATGTGTGGCATGTGAAATGGATGATATATCGTATGCATGATACGTGAGATGATGCATGACATATCATATGCATGGCATGTGAAGTGACATACCTGATGCATGGTATATGTATAGCATGGCATATGCATGGCATATTGCATGGATGACATAGCTTATGTGTGATATGTAAAACGAATGACATATTATATGCATGACATGTGAATAATGCGTGGCATACCATATGCATGACATGTGAAATGATGTATGGCATGGCATATGCATGTCATGGCATAATGGATGGCATACCATATGCATGGCATGTAGAGGATGTATGGCATGACATATGCATGTCATAGTATAGTAGTGTGTATGTGAATGTGTATTCAGCATAGTATATGTGATGGCATACGGTATGACATGTGTTATGGCATACAACGTGTCATGGCATCGTGGCATAATGACATGTGAAATGGAATGTATGTGCATGGCAAGGCATATTGATTATGCGTATTTGGATTACGTATTTAGCATATTTGGTGTAATTGTGTATTGGCATATTTTTACATATGAGCATACGAAATACGGTATGTTATGGCATATAGTATATGCATGGCATGCATAGTAGTGTGTGCTTGTGTCATGTGACATGGCATGTAACATGAATGACATAATATATTTGAGCAAATATAAAACATTCATGATCAAAAATAATAAAGGCCGGTGAAAAGGAATCGAGGAAATTAGGGGATACACACGAAATAGGGGGATTAATTATTACAGATCAATAATAAATCCTATCCTATTACATAAATATCTTTGCATACATATTTCGGGACGTTCAGTAACGTCCCCTCCTTCCCAGGCACTATTCTCCTTGGTTTTGCACGATCTAAAATGCACGATGGATTAATATGCAAAATAAACAAATAAAATTCATTAGTAGCAAATGAATTTTGGATTTAATTGACTAGTCCAATGCCATTTAAAAGCACGAAGCAAGAGTCAAAATTCAGCAATTATTAGGCAATAATTGTAAGAATAAACACAAACCGGATTGTAAAAATTCATTTTAATAAAAATAATTTTTGGCAAAATTATTTTGTTTGATCATGGAAAATTAATTGGGAGTGCTAACATCACTTGGAATATTTTGGAGATAGCCCCTCAACCAATTAAAATCCAATCCTTTCAAAAATTGCATTTTATACAAGTAAAAATTGCATTTTTATCGTAAAAATTATTTTTGAGGCCAAAATTAATTAAATGTATTTTTTTATGACAAGTCCAGAATACTTGAGCCACTATGAGACTCAAATACCACTGGATATATCAAAATATGGTGAAAATACGGCCTGAAATACAATTTTTCTAGAAAAATGTGAACTATGTGCGCCGTGCATCAGACTATGTGCGCGACACATAGGCTATGTGTGGCGCACATAGGTGGACATGTGGCGCACATAGTTGGTTGATCTGCAAGAAAATTCAATCTGTTAGTATAGAATCAAAATATAGATCAAAATAAGCATGTTTAATGAAGACATTACCTCATTTTGACCTCGATTCGGCCTTTGGTTTGATGAACCAAACAATTAATTAAGCAATTAATTGAAATAATTAATTTTAAGGCTAAAATTAAATAGATCTGGACAATTTTTGATAGATCCAGAACCCTAAGTGCATGGAAAAGCTACTGGAGTCAGTGGAAAATTCAAAATCGAAGCGGTTCGAGTTAAAACCAGGTTTTTCTATGAAAATCGGGATCTATGTATGCCACACATAGGGTATATGTGGCGCATATAGATGTATATGTGGTGCACATAGTTTGAAAAACCGAAGCAAAATCAAAAAAATTTCAGTAGAAACCCTAGATTCGGGCCCGATCTAAGTAGATCGGACCCGAAACTGAAGTTTTGCTCGTGGATTTACATCCAAATCTAGAAAAATAATTTTAAAGTTAAAATTATTTGAAATATGGCTTGTTTTAAGGCAGATCCATGACTCTCAAGGCATGGAAAGGCCTTGAAACCCACTGGAATGGCCAGATTAGGAAGAAAATCGGTGAAAACCAAGAGAAAAATGGGGTTTTCTTTAAAAATTGGAGGCTATATACGCAACATATAGCCTTATGTGCACCACACATGTGCTACATGTGGCGCACATAGATCTATATGTGCAGCATATAGTTTGAAAAATAGAAGAAAACGGAAGAAAAATGGAAAAATAAGAGGATTTACCTTATTCTAGTAGCTTTTCTTCCTTGATCTTTCTTCCTCACGCGTTTAGGGAGCCTAACTATAGCCAATTTATCTCTAAATCCAAGTAATTTAATTAATTAGGGACCTAATTAATTTTAAAATGATTTTGGCAGAGGTTTGGCTTGCCTTTTGGCAATTTTCGGGATCTATTTTATGAACTCCGAGTTCTATATTTATAGAGCAATTTTTGGGCGTGGCAATTTTGTAATTTTCGATCGGATTTAAAAAATTTTATAACTATGTATGCCACATATAGGGCTATGTGCGCAGCACATATCCTATATGCTGCGCACATAGTCCTACATGCGTAGCACATAGTTTGGAACCCGTCACATAGGGCCCACTGTGGTCGCTTTGGAACGTGCGCCCCAAGCCTATAGGCGTTATTTGACGTAAGGAACAACTTTATAGAACAAAGTTTTTCCAAATTCGGTCCCGAGAAGGCTCCCGACCAAACGTCTTTACTATGCAACGTGCGTAGCCTATAGGGCTATACGCTACGCATGTTGCATTTTCGACCTATGCCCTCTACCTCGTACGGGCGGAACGGGATGTGAGCCATAGGTCCACGGAGATGCAAACGACATTCTGAGTCACTTTGCAGTTTTAAGTTTTCCTAAATTTGACTCCGAACACCGAGTTTGGCTTAATGGGCCCGTTTTGGGCCCAACAGGCCTTTAAGGTCAAAATGTGGCATTCGGGATGTCGTGGGTCATGCCTTGCATAGGCATCAGTGAATATGTGTTATGTGCGTACAAAACACTCAAAATGGGCAAAATGGGTAGCGGGCCCCAATAGTACCCTAGGTGGGCCCCACAGCATAGCGGGCCCCAGAAGTTGCATATAGCATGCTAAGCACTATGCCTAGCGTAGGCAACATGTGGAGGGTGTTTTGTGTGTACTATTCATGATGAATAGTACCCCAGGTTTGAAATGCAATATCTTGCATTCTATGTATGCTACCATACGTAAGCAGGCATGAAATGTATTATGTATGCACAGAATATATAGAATAAGCTATCAGGGGCAGCGAGCCTCGCTAGTACCTTTGATGGGCCCCACAGCCTAGTGGGCTCGGAATATGGCATTTGCGATGCCAAGCATTGTGCCCTGTGTAAGGCAGTTGGAAAATGTATTCTGTAAGTACAAAATACACAAAATATGTTGATGAAAGTAGTGGGCCCCACCTGTGCACTATTCATGATGAATAGTCCCCGGGGCCCAAAATGTAACATTTTGCATTCTACAAGCTTTGCCTTGCGTAGGCAGTAATAAGGCATGCTTTATGTGTACAGAGCATCCAGAAGAGTTAGTAAAGGTAGTGGGTCCCACCGGTGCACTATTCATGATGAATAGTGCCAAATGTCAAAAATGCAATATTTTGCATTTCGAGTGGTTTGCCTTCCGTTGGCAATAATGAAGTGTGTTCTGTATGTACAGAACACTCAGAATAAGAAAATGAGTGGTGGGTCCTGCCAGGCGCCATGGTAGGCCCCACCAGCTCTGAGGTATTCTGTGCACCAGAATACACAGGGGAAGCCACAGAGGCCTATGTGCCTAATTGGGGTCGATATCGAAGACTAGAATTGATCCGAATCGACATAAGCCTGAAATTGCGCGAGCGTAAAAAGTTAGGGTTAACAATAAGATAAGCATAAGACTTCTTTGACTAAAGTAAATAAGGACCAATCAAAAGATGACATTTTGCATGCTTATCCTACTTTATTTAACCAATTTATTTCCTCTCCTTTAATATTCATTTTTACATAATACTTAATCATAGCATACATTATCATCAAATACATACATTTCATCCATGAAATATATTTTCATTAAATAGCTTTATCATTTTAGAAAATTTCATTTATGTCCTCATTTCATATTTAATTCACCATTAATTCCAATGATTCTTAAACTCACACTTAGACATTTTTAACTTATATTTTAACATATAATAACATGTAAAATATGTCAAGATATCTCATAATTCATATAGATTCCATCATAAAATATCATTTAACTCATTAAATTAAAACATGTATCCTTTACACATCAAGAACAAATTTCACGTATTTATGCATACTTATACTTCACCTATATATCACTTTATAACACATTTGTCATAGTAATTTCATTCATTATCCATTCCATCACATATTGTATATTTTTCATCATCTTATGCATTTAATGCACTTTTCAATCGAGCATGTTCAAGTAAACATAGAATATGTGCAAGTTTAATATGATAATGTAAATGAGGATGTTACACAATCAATCCCGTTACAGTTTTTAATTTGGATTCTTAATAAATTTTATAATCAATTAAATAAAAATACATTTTTACAAGATATTTTTAAACCTTACCATATAGTTTTTAATCTTTTAAAATTGTTAAATTCAGTTAATCAAAATTCCAAAATTTCTAAACTACCTTAAATATATCCATGCTTCCAAAATCTAAAAGAAAATAAAAGAAGATTAAGATGAAGTTAAACCTTATTTTCTTCTTCTTTTCTGCCCAATTTTTCTCTTCTTTTTATTCCTCTTCTTTCGGTTCCTCTCTTTCCTTGTAGAAATTTCTTTTTTTTTCTTTCTCTTCCTATGTTTTCTCTTCTCCATTCAACTTTTTTAATTTTTTTATATGAAATATATATATTTATCATATATATCATATGATACACATATATTTATCAATATGTACCATATAGTATGTAATGACTTGATTTAATGATTACTTCCAGAACTCAACATAAAATTTTTTTAACATACATTATTCTCACTTGCATGCTTTCTATGAAAACTCCATAGTGAACAATGCATTTCAAAATTTTTCCAAACCCAATATTTTTCCAAACCCAATTGTTGACCCTGACTTTTCACCCTTGTGCAATCTCGGATTTTATCGATTCGGCTCGGTGTTGATCCCCAAGGTTAACCTCGATGTACGAACATGCTTTTGGACCTTCTCTGAGTGTTCTGGGCATGCAGAACACTTTACATTTTGCCCGAACGAGGTGAAATACATAAACAGAACACATGGGGTGCATAGCACTATACGCGCACTATGTCTTAGTATGTCAAATAATGCTTATTTGACATACGAAGCGCGTTACATTTAACTCATACAAAGTGGAGCGCATAGCATGCAAAATGCTATATGCGTAGCATGTAGCACTATGTACTACACATGTAGCAAAAGAAGACGTTTGGTAGAGCCCACTTTCTGGACTAAATCTAATGTGCTCCATATAGCATAACGTCTTAAAATACCAAATGATGCTTGTTTGACATGCGGCGCATGTTACAATTTACTCGTACAAGCCGGCACGCATAGGGGCAAAATGTTATATGCGTAGCATATAGTACTATGCGCTATGTATATAGCAAAATAAGACGTTTGGTCGAGAGCTTTCTCGGGACTAAATCTAATATGCACCACATTATACAATGTCTTAGGGCATGAAATGATGCTTATTGGACACGGGGTGCACATTCCGATGTAGTCACAATGGGCCCCATACGACGGGTCAAAATGCTATGTGCGTAGTATGTAGCACTACATGCTACGCACATAGTCTAAAAATTTTCAAATTCTACATTAAAAGTTACATTTTCCGAACCCTAACACCTCCCACTATAAATATATTATTCAGGTTAATGAAAATCAGTCCAAAAATTGGCTAAAAATGCCTAAACTCTATCAAAATTCACTCTCAAATTAATTAAGCACTTAATTAATCAATTGGGTTAGGATTTTAGAGATTAAATAGCACTAGTTAGGTCCCTAATCACGTTTGGAAGCAAGATTATTGAAGAAAACCTACTATGGTAAGCTAAATCTTCACTTTTCTTCCACTTCATTTGGATTTTTGCTTAAATCCTTCAATTTTAGCTTGATTTATTATTGATTGGTTTCAATCATGATTATTTGTTGATTACTCATGCTGTTTTGTAATCAAAACTACGTGTTTCTGGCTTCGATCTACCTAGATCCGAGCCAAATTTCACGTTTTTGCCAAAGACCTTCATTTTTCCTCTGTTTTTCAAACTATATGCACCACATATACACCTATGTGTGCCACATTTAGCCTATATGTTGTGCACAGAGGTCTATACTTAGATTTTACAGAAAATCAAATTTCCCTCTGTTTTCACTCGTTTTCACTTTCGATCTAATGAATCTAGCTTCATTAGAGGTTTGTTCATGCTTCCAGTGTTCTGGATCTATCAAATATTTCCCAAATCTAATTAATTTTAGCCTTAAAATTAATTATTCAAGTTAAATGTTCATTTACTTGATTTGAATACATGTTCATCCCTAAAATGGAGTACTTCCTTCATTAAACTTGCTCGAGATTGTCTGTTGATTGTGTTTTTGCTAAAAAACTTGATTTTCTAGAAAACCCAAATTCGCTTTCGATTTCACCCATTTTCACTTCTGATCTGATGTTTCTAACAATATTGATGGCTTTTCTATAGTCTTAATGTTCTGGATCTGTCAAATATTATTCAGATCCAATTGATTTTGGCTTTAAAATTGATTGTTCAAGTTAAATACGCATTTACTTGAAGGATTTGCAATTCGGATGCCAATTCATGCTTAAAATGAGGTATTGTCTTCATTAAACTTGCTGGGATTTGTCTGTAGATCATTTTTATGCTAATAAATTTGGTTTTCTTGCTGATTTTCTCCTTATATGTGTCGCACATCATGCTATGTGTGCAACACATAGCTTACACGCTGCGCACGTTCCTTGCATTTTTCCAGAAAAATTGCATTTTTCACTCGTTTTCAAGCCTGGTTTGATAATTTCAGTAACATTTGATGTTTGGCAGTAACTCAAATGTATTGGATCTATCAAAAATTAATTACATGTAATTAATTTTAGCCTCAAAATTAATTAACTCGTATAAATGTGATTTTTGATAGGATTAGATTCAAATTAGTTGAGTTGCTATCTCTAATTGCTGTTATGTGATGTTAGCAATTCCCATTTGATTTTTCATGATCAATTAAAAATAAGTTTGCTTAAAATTATTTTTATTTATTTAATTTTCATGATCTGACTCATGTTAATTCATTTGATTATTGCCATACAATTAATTGGACTTTGACTCTTGGTTTATGCTTTCATGTGGCATTAAATTAGTCAAATAAGTTCTAAATTCATTTGCTACTAATGAATTTATTTATTTATTTATTTATATCATTTATCACTCATGCATTTTTGGCTCGTACTACCTGAGGAGGAGGGGATGTTGCTTAACATCCCGAAAATGTTGTATGCGCGGAGATTTTTATAATAGAATAGAATTATTTATGGCTTTGTAATAATTCCCCCTTTAAATCTCGTGTGTATCCCCTAATTCCTCGATCCCTTTCACCGGCCTTTATAATTTCTTTCGTGGATGGTTTATTATATTTGCTAAAATATATATGCCATATCATGTCACATATCATGTCATATGCTACATCACACACTTCTATGTCATGCCATGCATATGTCATGCCATAACATATATTATCTCGTATGCCAATACAATCCAAAATACGCCAAGATGCAATAAAATACACATAATTTGCCATGTTATATGCCAATAGACGCCCATATACCATGTCATCTCACATGCCATTGTGCCATGATGCCACGCCATGACACATGTCATTATACCATGTCATGTTGTATGCCATGTCACATGTCATGTCGTATGCCATGCCACATGCCATATCGAATGTCAATTCACCCACACATCACTACGTCATATCATGCATATGCCATGTCATTTTATGTTATCACTTCACATATCATGCATATGTCATGCCATGCAAATGCTATATAGCATTATATGTCATTCTACATGCAACTGTGCTACGCCAAATCACATGTCGCGCTATATGCTTACATATACGCTCGTATACTTGCCTGCTTAGGATAATTAACTCCAACTATGATGATAAAATCGATTTTAGAAACTCATAGAAATAGATCTTCACCACCCGAACCCAATCTCTGAAGGGTTTAACTAGCACTCATGTTATGGGTCGGTTGAACCAATCCGGAACCATCCGGTAGTTACTCTTTTACGAATCTTTTGAGTCCGTATCATTCCTTGAGGTAACCCCTCGGGAAGTCCGCTCTTTCTCTCCAAGTGCGATCTTCAATCTGTGAGCTTCGCAAGCCTCGCTCTGGACGGCGGCAGAAACCGGTGCTCACACCAATATACTTAACTTTGAAGTACATATGAAATGTGCTTCTAAAAAAGAAAATCTTGAAATTACTCAACCCTACAACTTCATCCTCATATAATTTTAGAATCTCTCCTCTTCTAATGATTGTTCCATTTATGTTCTTTTATGCTTTGAAACCTATTAGGAGTCATTCCTTATTTGTATTATCCTTAGTATATCTACTATCATTATTTACCCTCTTCAACCATATATGCCATATAATATATATGATATATATTGATAAATAAATATAATATTGTATAATATTTTCTAAGAGATACATGTATTTTTATTATATACATCCTATAATATACACATTTATCAATACATGACATTTTATATACTACTAAATATATACACCATAATGTATATATTGACAAATATTAAATTACATATATATTTATTAGTATCTGTCATGATATAAATATAATCTCAATTTCATAAATTATTATAAATAATTATTTCTAATCATGTTTTCATAATTATAATATAATTATATCATTATATTTAATAATATTATTAATAAAAATTAATCATTCTCAATCATGACATGTTTCACTAATAATATTTATATATTATTTATTACATCATCATTATAACCGATGACCAAATAGCAAAACACACTAAACTGTCAAACCTGGAATTTACAATAATATCTACCCCAAGTTGGGAAATTACCCTGAAAATTAAAACAGGTCGGGTTGGCCAAGGTTGGTCAATAACAAAAGCCGATAGACGGGATAAGAGATGATTGAAACTGAAAATCGAGAATATTAATGTTATAATGCAACTTATTACCACGTACCTTTTGATATATATAAATACATGTATCTATGATGAAGTCGAATCATAGACTGATATTTACCTCGATCCAAAGAAGTATTTCTCGACTAACAACAGAGGGTCCCTGGAGATGGAATATAGGAGAGAAAACAAGCATGTTCCTCTACCAAACTATATGGGTTTGGGAGCAAAAGAATGGCAGTTAGCAGACATAATTTAATTCAGAAAGGATTCATTTTCAGAAAATCTAACTGAAGTCGGGTTTGTCTGGATAAGTACAGCCTGATCTCTGGATTATCACATTTGATGCATAGCATCCACCTCTCACGCACTCTTCCGTTGGCTTCCCTTTAACTAACTGTGACAAGAATCCACCCACAAAAGCATCCCCTGCCAAAAGAGAAATGAAATATTAACAGAAAAACGTTGGGAGGTCCTGTTTCGTTGATAAAATGCTTGTGCCACGAACGAGAACAAGTCTGCTGAATTGTTCATGTTTGTTAAAACTGAGTAAACACTTGTAGAATCTTTGTTACTCAGTTTTCTGATTCCAAACTGGTGGCAACTGATGAGTAAGATAGCTTGGTAATCAATCGACTATGAGATATTCACTAATCTATATGATATCATTATCCATCAGCAATACCGGAAATGGCTAGTTACTTATTCTTCTAAGGTGAAGAGAGATTCATAATTCAAATTCTCACATCTCCACATCGATCATTGTGTCTCCTAGCAAACCAAATTATCTTAAGCAATGCAATAAGATAACCAAACAGCATAAACCCAAAACAGGAACTAAGAACGAAAATACATTTTTGAAGTTTTTGTTTTATGTCATTCTTTTGACAAAAAACAAAAATGGTTTTCAAGACCAAAGGCACAGATGGAATGAGAGTTCAAACCTGCTCCATTAGTATCAACCAGCTTCTCCTTTGGCAACAAGATTACAGGGAATAGTTTCACCTTCCCGGCCTCAGCAACTACAACAGGATCAGCGCCTCGAGTGATGACAGTGATTCTTTTATGCGTTCCTGATGCCTTAGGCCCTTGGGATATCTTTATAGCAATCTCTTCAACATTGTCGGTCTGTTAATGAAAGAAAACGAAATGAGGTAGGCCATGGAGTAATATAAGCATGAAATTCTCTATTTAAGGATATAATAATGCTGCAAATGAATCAAGTAGTCTATGAGCTCCTTATAATTTGATTCACTAAAGCTCATTTAGCAAGGCTTCTCCAACAAACAAGTGGGATCGAACTAAATAATTCTCAACAAATTTGATGAGCTAACTCAAGAGCTATTATTTAATTTTGGTTATATAATTTATATGATTACAGCTACATAAATATAAGATATGTATTTAAATTTAATTGCTATGTAGTACTTTAATTTTAAAATAAAATAATAAATAATTTATATTCATTAACTCGTTAAGGCTGAATTGAACTTGCTTAAATTGATGATACAAATTAATAAACTCAACTCAAGTTGAATTTGTCAGTAAACAAATCAAACTCAAGCCAGCTAGGCGTTAGCTTGACTGAGCTCATTTACAGCTCTAAAAATACGTTACCTCCCATCCATGAACCTGTGCAATGATTCTAGCTTCGGCGTCATTCCCGAACAAATAGTCAATGTATGGTAAAACTTTGTCCTGGCATCCTCAAACAACTCACAGATGAATGTAGCTGAAAGATTCATTGAGAATATCTGCAATGAATATGAATAAGATCATTGAGACTCAGAAACTTGGTAACCATAACTTTCGGAAGAAAAATCCTCACCTTCTTGTTAGCAGCTGCATGTTCAGCAACAAGTTGAATGGAATCAGGAGTAACCGTAAGGAAAAACCCAGAAATGTAGAAATATTTTTGCTTTCTCAACTGTTCAGAGGAAATTTTCTGTGCAAGTTAGGTTAACTGGAAACACATAGCTAACTACTAAGCCAGAAAAGCTTAAAATGGAAGAGTGGAAGAAACAGGAACCAAAAGTACCCAGTGCCCAATTTTCTGGTCTCTTCAAATGTTCAGATTTGTAACAATCTGCTGCTGACGAATTTGCAACAAGTGACCTGAACGAAAATTTAACTTTACCACGTCAAACTAAAGAAAACAGATTATTAAACTAGAATATTGGTCACTCACTCTCCGTGAAAGGGGAGGTTTAGGATTCGAATCCTGATTAGACTGAATATTCTAAATGTGGGCTAAATATGTAAATATAAAATATATATGGTGGTCAAAATGAATAGTCAATGTTTAATTGTGGTCTAATTTTGAATTATTGACTATTAAGGTGTTGAATATGTTGTAGGATTAAAGTGTAGAGACCCTTTTACAATTTCTATTTTGTTAAAGGACCAAAATAGAAATTGGTCTATCCTAACAGGTTTATACAAGGTCGTGGTCTCCAAGAAAACTGATACAGAAAGAACATTACATTCCTTTGAGTATTGCTTCCGCTAAAATTTCTGTTCGGTTTTCCTTGGAAGGCAACAAACCTATATTTTTCGTCTTCAATCTCAGCAAATCATGATGCAAGGTACGCTATCAATACATAATTGAATCTGATCTTTTGATATCTAGTAATTTTGCATGATCCAGGTTCTACGAAATTTATGGTTTATTTTTCCATCAGTATTACATTCAAATTTTTTTATTAATGATAAACACAATCAACTACTTCTAAAACTAATATAATTTTACAAGATTATGTTTACAATTTGAATTTAAGATTTATAATTTATTTATAATTTAAATATTTTTGAACTAAAATTCTATAAACATTTATTTGTACCGAAAATTCAATATTTTTTATTTTATACATATTTTACAAGGAAACAAGTCAACACAATACAACAAAGTTAAAGTTCAACACACGAGCCAATGACCAAGTTGTTAATATGTTCATTAACAGTTCAAATTCCTTTTATTATAAACAAATTTTTACATTTTTCTTTTATTACAAACAAATTTTTACGTTTGTCATGTATGGATTGCAAGAGAGCAAATGATAATAATA
>CANYBF010318496.1:0-17011 GCA_948192965.1 Dalechampia spathulata
TTATATCTTATCAATTAATTCACCCAAAACACAACTAAACTAATTGCATTAAATAGAATCAAATATCATACTTTCACTAGTTAGCTTAATTAACAGTAATAATAATAACACTTCATATCAACATAATTAAATCTTTTAATCTTAATTTCTACTTTTAACCTAACAATTGTCCATCAAGCATATTAATTCATCGTCCCAAATAATTATGCCATAGTAATAATCAACTCAAATAATCAATCATTAAGATAGTCAAGTGTATAACGATACCATAAGAATGATCTCACTTAATAAATAATTCGTAGATCATGCGATGCAACTATGACGTGTCTAAGCTATGTGTGTGCGAACGTGACATTAAATTGACTCACACGTGACTCATACATCAAAACCTAAGGTCTAACAACATGTACTTATGAAAGATTATTGATTCAAAGAAAATAGGTAATGTGTACTCTAGAAAAGGAATTGATATAAAATTGTCATAAGTGAACTATAATCTAAGTGATCTAATGAATGGATAAATGTTGTTACATGTATGAGATATTCAAAAATAATATTTCTGATAGACTACATGGTGATGCTATTATTACGATGTTTAATGATTGGTTTATACTTTCTATATTCATGATTATAGCACCACTAAGTTTTATACTCAACGTTCGTCAGTTGATAGACGCAGGATTAGCAGATGGCTAGAAATACACAGATCCCATGGCACCAGTTCAGCAGGACTCATTTTGATGGTAAAGACTTAGATTAGTAGCATGCACTAAAATATATATCTATATTATTTAACTAGAAATCCATATAAGGCAGCAACTATGTTTATGAATAAATCTGGACGTTGTGACTTATTTTATAAATGTTGCATACCATATGAGTTTTACTACGAATTGCTTATCAAGAGTAAATGCAATTATTTTTCAAATATAATATTTGATATGGCTTTTATAAGCATTAAGTTTAAGAGAAACAAATTATTCATGTTTTCTAATTACTTGTATACATTGTTTTTACAAAGATAGAAATTTTAAAAGGTAAAAAGAAAAAATTTTACACATCCCTTATAGGATAATTAATAATTTTCTTTATTCGGAGATTGTTAACTATTCTATGGGAGCATGTTGCACCATGAAAGGTGTGACATTTGGCAATAAACTTGGCCTTATAACGATCAATGAAGCCATCTAGATGGTGTTTGATCCTAAAAACTCACTTATTGGCAACAATATTTTTGTTAGTAGGCTAGTGTCCATATGTGATTTTGAACGCGAAAGAGTTGGATGTTCTTATATAAGAATTTTAAATCATATTCTTCACCAAAAATCATATTTGATCCAAGATCAAGTTTTAATAGCCCTTGAATTAAGTTCTTTTAAGATTCAAAACAAATGATCAATATTCTTTATTTCATGAATTTTTTATTAGAGATTGTAATCCTACTTTAAATTAACAAAATTAATTTATTATCTAATTTTTTGTTCAATATATTTACATTAAGATTTTATGCATATGACACTTCTTCATCAAGTCTACCATAGAGAAACACATTATACATATCAAATTGATGAATGATCTAAGTTTACCATATAGAAACATATTATACATATCAAATTGATGAATGATATAAACATGTTGGGTGATTATACTAAGCACAAGTCTTATTGTAATTGGCTTAACTACCAAACTAAATATAAAATGAAAATCAATATTACCATTTACTTTATATTTTGTATGATATAATCATTGTCTTGACCACCAGATTAATATATAAAATTAAAATCAATATTGGGTCTTTGAGTAAATCCTTTTGCAACCAACTTGATCTTGTACCTATTTTGTATTTGATATGATATAATCATTTATAATCAACCATATTTTGTGAAAAGTCATAAGGCTCTAGATCCCAGTTTGATTTCAAACCAATAGAATTAGAAAAATAGGGTTAATAAGACCTTAAAATTGATTTTGAGGTCTACCATTAAGAAGGTGACTTTTAGAACCATTACTTCTAAGTGAATTATGGATTTCTTCTCTATTATGATGAGTTTAATAAGTTTTTTTTTGTTATCATTTATAATGCTTCCTTGAGAAGTGTTCACTTGCTTCCTTCATGCATTTAATAACATGTTTATTCTTAGAAAAATCAACATCATCCATCTTTACTAATAACCCAATAAAGATTATCTTATAAACATTCTTTTGAGTCTTAATAACATCTACCATAAAATGCATGCATTGATTGATTTTATCAATATACATTTATCACTTACATAACCTTTATGTGATTTCCATTGTAATGGTTTTTATTGATTATGGGAGCATAATTTCAAGATTTAAAATTTGAAAAATCTAATCTAATTTTGAGAGAATTATATAATTAAAGGAAAGATCGATGTAATTGTAACTATTTATACTTTTTTAAATAATATCTCCTTCAAGATTTCTAAGTCATAACATGATTTTTTTTTCCTAAAAAAACTTTCTTTATCTTTGATATCACCTTTGATGCATCTCATTGAGTGTGGGAAATATATTATTAGCTAGTTTTTAATAGTAAAAGTAAATTTAAAAGTATCAAAACTCTTTTTTTATTTTACTTAATTTTTGGACACATGATGACAAATAAATGTTACATTTTCAAAATCTTTTTCTTATTTTGCTTTATTTATGATAAAAATAAATTTAACATATAACGATATATTATTTTATTTTATTTTATTCTTTAACAATTAATACATAGCAAAATATCAACATGGTATGTCAAAATTTTTTTATCTCACTATATAATTGAATTATATTAATAAAATTAATTAATATCGTCATATCAAAATATGTTGGAAAAAAGCTTATTACCTTTCTTTTATATGTTATAAAATATATATCATTTTTTTAAAAAATTATTGCTGATTTATAAACTTTCTACCATACTTTTTTTATCTGTTTTATATTATAAATAAATAAATAAATATTAGCAATAATTTATAAATATTAAGAATCCAAATAATCTAATATTAACTACTAACAATTACCTTTTTAGTACAAATGAAACTAAAGGTAAAGTTTTGTTTAATTTTAATATAAAAAATCTAAAATTCACTTAAACTAAATAAATTTTATAAAATTGATTCCAATCGAACAAGGTGTTTCCAGACATTTTAGTTGAGGGGTTGTGCATGGTATGGCGTTAGAAAAATAAATAAATAAATAAATATAATTAGCATGGTGTTAATCACGGATTAACCATTTGATCACGGGTCAACCATTTGGGTCACGGGTCATGAATCCTCTCTCTCCTCGTCATAAAGACATATGCATGCACGACAAAACCTTCACTCACTATTTCCCATTAAAATACCTCCATTTCGATAACTACTCCCACATTTGTTTCTTCCATTTCATGTTACAACCTTTAATACTTTATCTAAAAAATATCATTTTTTTAAAAAAATATTTATCATTCTGATAATTCTATATAATTTTTAAAATTAATTTCAAAATTTACCTTTTTCAATTTTAATCCATCATTAATTATTAATAAAATTTTCAAAATTTTAAATATTCTTTTATTTTTATCTAAAAAGTCTTTTAAATAAATAAGAAAAACTTAATTAAAATGGAGAGAGAAAAAACTCAATAAATAAGGATATTTTAGAAAAAATTATTAAATTTTAAATAATATTCTTAATTTATGTATAAATCTTTAAAATAACATCTAATACGAGATAAAGTAAATATCATCAATAATGATTTTACAAAAACAAGTAAATATATATTTAGAGATGGTAAATACTTCATATTACTTGAATTTAGTATGGATCATATATAAATAATAATTATAATAGTTAGACCAGGGAGATGATCAATTCGATCCTTACCATCTCAAAAAATAATTATTTTCTAAATTACTTACGATACATAAATAATCTAAGATCAATAAATAATTTACCTCTTAAAAATTAAAAAAAATTCAAAAAATATTAGAATTTAAATCTTATTTTTTCTCATTTTAACATTTTATTTGGTGCAATTTCAAGCAAAAAAATCATAAAATTTTTTTTTAAAAAATCATATTTATTCTAATAAATAGTTTAGTCCCCTTATATTTAATGTTTATCAATTTTAAATCATTGAAAAGAACTTCATTTTTACGTAAACACATCCACGTATATGAGAGACAAATACACGAAAAATGAAATTTTATTAGGACTTTAAACTGTGGAAAATGAATCATAATAATAATAATAATTATGAGCAAAGGACTTGAATTGATAATATTAAAAATAGCAGAAGTAAATTGTTAATTAAAATAAATATGAGGAAAATTGTTGTAATTTAGCTTTATTTTAGAAGAAAAAAGATTATCGCATAGGGATTTAAAAAAAATTTAGAATTTAATCGAAGTGAATTACGAGATATTTTTGAGTATTTTATTTCCCAGCTGCAGTAATTAAAGAGGCAGCTGGAGAAATAAATAGATTAAGACTGGCGATATTCTATATAACCATATTCAGTATTTGCTTTGTATTAATTTCCCACCACCAACACCAATCATCCCTTTAGCCTTTCCTTCTTGATTTGATATCTTGGAAATACTCTCCCTTTAATTCCAAAATATCTTTCTTTTTCTTCGGATGACATCATATTTCAATTTTCTTTATTTTCCTTTTTTTTTTATCGTTTCTGGTTATAATGTATCTATCATTTTAATTAGATCATTAAACTTTCGATTAAGAGGAGATTATTGATTAATTATTATTTGTGAAGAACATAAATGGAAATGAAAATAAGGAAAAGAGGAAGAAATGGTGGGATGTTTGTCAAAGAAAGGGATAAGGCTTTTGCATAATGACGAAGAACAAATTTCCATTGTCCGCTTGAAGCCAACTCAACTCCTCCACATGTGAAGTGCCCCCCATCATTCATGTTCCCAATTAATCCAATTTTAATATTTTAAATATATATGTAATGATTGAAAATCATGAATTTTTCATTTATTTTATTTGAAAATATCATTTAAAATGAAATAAAAAAACCAATAAATTATTCAACTAACATATCTGCATAAAATTTATCTATCTAATTATTTAATTTTTCTATAAATATTTATTTAATTATAATAAAATTTAACAATTTATTTATTCAATATTTTATAAAATATTTTAATGAAATATTATAATAACTTAAATATTAATGAAATAGATGATTTATGAGTATAATTCTATATTTATGTTAGTACGTAAATGACTCAAAATTTAGAATATATATAAATATATTGATTTAAATTATTATTATTTATATATCCATCCTCATCTAAAGAAATTCAAGAAGGAGAAGAACACAAGTCACAAGGCAACAGAGGAAGAAAAAGTAAGAAGCATAAATAGGCTAGTGGGGGCATCTCTCTCTTCATTTTATTCTATTCTTCTCGATAAAATAAGGGAAACAACATGGGCTCAAAGGGCTTGTCACTGGGGATGATTCTGTTCATGGTAACATTAGATTTGGTGAGTTCAGATTACCAGCAAGATCGAACAGAATGTGCGAACCAGTTGGTTGGCCTTGCTCCTTGTCTTGCTTACGTTGGTGGAACTGCCAAAGCTCCTACTTTAGATTGCTGTTCTGGTCTTAAAGCAGTTCTTGACAAGAGCATGAAATGTCTTTGCGTTCTTATTAAGGATCGTGATGACCCTAATCTTGGTTTGAAAATTAATGCTACTCTAGCTGCCACTCTTCCCTCTTCCTGCCATGCCCCTGTTAATGTCTCCCGATGTATCGGTAATGCCTTAATCTAATTCACTTTATCCATGTTAAAGTATATCATGTCTTTTTCCATTCATTTCGTATCCAATTCATGGTTCATCCGAATATATAAAATGCTATTTGATTTTTACTGGTAAAGTATCTGTAAGTGTTTGATAAAATTCTTGTTTTCACCAGGTACATATGAATATGATAAATCATGTAATTTCCTTCCTTTTGTTTATTTTGAAATCAGATACAAGGGTGTTATTATTTGATTAGCTTTTATACGTTGCGTATATCAACTGTTTGATTATTTGTGAATCTAACAATTCAGATCTTCTTCATTTGGCGCCAAGCTCGCCGGAAGCTAAGGTATTTGCTGGATTTGCCAATCTTACTACATCGAGTAGTTCTGCTCCAGTTGTATCCACAAGTGGTAAGAAACATTCATATATTGCATGTCCACCCATAAATTAAGATTTCGTCATATTTCTTTCGATGAACCTTTACCTGCATTGTTTGCATATTTTCCATTAAAGGGAATTTAACAGGTGCTCAGGAAAAAAGTGGAGGTGAAATGGCAGGAAGATCTAAACGGGTTAGAATGGAGATGATTTGTGGATTTTTGATATGGGTTTTGATTTCTTTTAGCATTTGATTTGCCAAAATTATATATTCTAGTCTTACATCTTATGCTGTTGTTAAAATCCATGTATAATTGTGTTATATGAGATTTCCTATTTGTTAAAGCTATCAGAGTTTTTAACATACAACTAATATGGAAGTCGTGCTGTGCCTCAATTATGCATCAGATTTACTGATCAGAATCATTTTAATTTTTATATGGATTGATATTATCAGTATTATGATGGGTGATAGATTATTTCAAGTATTATAATCTTATATATGAGTTGATTTAATTCATATAAGAAATAAGGTATAATTTTACCTTGAAAAATAAGTATTTATCATTTAAAAAATAATAAATACTATAAAAAAAATCACATAAATAGTATAAATAAATTCAGGAATAAAATCATATTTATATAAATAAATTTTAATTATTTTTCATATATATAAAAAAGAGAACCAACTGATCATTTAAACTGGGTTATAGAGAAGTGTGTGTGTGGGTTTGGACAAGTGCAGAGAGCGCATTTATTTAGTCGGTGATTGTTCTGTGCTGTGATTTGGGGACTCTCAATGATACGAAGTATTGCTCTTCATAGTTAAATGTTGGGGTCATTTTTGTACGGACTCATTTTCATTTCCAACTACATTCGGAATTTGTGGGTTCTCAACGGGGTCCAATTAATTATATCAAGACTCGACCCCGTTAAGCTCTAGAAAAATCATCATGCAGTGGCCTGATGGTTAGAGTTTTTATGACCTTGGGCTCAAGATTCCATGGAAATGAGTTCCACCCAGAAGTTAAGATTTTGGAGTACAAAAGAAATAAATAAATAATGTGTTTTAAAAAATTATTTTCCAAAATAATGTAAGATAAGAAATACTTTTCAAAATAATGTCATTTTTCTTATCCAAAATAATATAAGATAAGAAATATTTCTCATTTCTCTTATATGTATTTTTCTCTCCAAAAATAAACTATCTTCTTTTCATTATTTTATCCCTAAGTATAAGTTTTTAGACAATTAGGTTCAAAATTAAAATCTTTTCATTTTTAATCAAGTTTATTTTGATAAAACCATAATTTAGGAATTCAAAAATTCTAAGAATAACAATTTCAAATACTATTCGAATTAAAATTTGTAAAAACAAGTTTTAATGGGTGGTTACATTAAGAGTAAAAACTTTAATAATCCAATCGGATTAACATCTTTTGAAAATGTTCAAAGTGAAGTAGATCAACGTTTAGAAAGATTTTATTCATTAGGAACATCAGGAGATTCATCAGAAGAAAGGAATATGTTAGCAAGTAAAATAAGAAAATTGGTGAATGAAAGGTTATATGCAATTGAACGTGAAAAGTCATTGAAAGCTCCAAAATGACCATTAATTGAAAAAGACATTTTGAAACTTAAAAAAGAAAAAATGGTTCCTTTCATCTCAGACCCATAGCCAAGGCAACCAACATGGACAACAATAATTTTGGTCTAAGACCTTAGAAAGTCTTTAGGACTGGTAGAAAAAGCTCAATTGCACATAGATGATAGAACTTTTAATAAACTTCTATCTACAAAAAAAAATATGTACAAGCTTAACTATCCCTATAGGACCAAAGAAGAATTCATGCATCGGGATAACCCTCTTAGGCCTGTAATTAGCCCAACAGCTTTTCTTAACCTTGATTGTGAAAAACATGCCTAAAAAAGAATTGATGAATGGATTACAATGATTAGATTCATAATTAAGTTTGGTTCGTACACCCCAATAAGTGCTTACAAATTATGTAAACCCCACAATGGTAGGTAATGCATATAAATATTAGGAATCATTGATAGCTCACACTTTTATCAAAAATGAGATTGAAAAGGAAGTCATAACATATGGTATATTAATTATAGTTGTAGATGTTTTGAAAAAAGAATTTTGTGGTTTCTCCCTATCAACAGAGGCATTAGAAAAAGAACAATCATTAATGGCTTTAATAAAACTGTAAATCTATGATATGTGTTTCTTTGATAACTTTGCTTGTGAATTTCAAAAGTATTACTTTAATCTAGACCTAATTTCTCAAAATTACATGTCAAAATTATTTTTTGCTAAACCTTAGGGACAAAGAAAGGATAAAAGTCTTTAAAAAAAATATGGAAGAGAACCTAAGTGTCTAAAAGTAAAACCTTTGAGCAATTGTTCTTGTTGCTAGATATATGGTGTAAAAAATCATAAGGCTTATACTTTCCTATATAAGAATAAAAGGAAAGAAAACCTTAGAAGAATTTTCTTCAAGGATGAGAGTCTACCATATGAATCAATAGATGAGGAACACTTATTAGATGTAGACTCTGAAATAGATTCAATCTATGAAGTGGTTTCTGAATATGAAATTGACAATGATGAATTTGATTTATGATAAGCACAGATATTTATGATGACCTCAGATGAAGTTGTCATAGATGAAGAGTTAATCTCATTGGATAATGCTCTAGTACATGAAGAATCTTTTCAGTACGAGGATCCATCCAAAAGTTATATGGAATGGAAACTACCCAAAGTAGACATCAATGTTATTTATAGTAGGTTTAAGTTTAACTTCAAATCCATTGTAGAAGTCTCGTAAAATGAGTCAACGAATCAGGTTTCTAACATAAAATTAGAAACGTTGGATATCCCCCTTATTAATCTCAACAAATCAAAGAGATGACTAATAAGGTAAAAGAAGAATACAAGTACATTCATGTAGGACTAATCCAAATAGGGTTAATTCCTTTGTTTAATCTCCTAGCGGATAGTCTCGTGATAGTAGCTATCTTGGATAAGAGATGGATAGAGTTCAAAGATAAGTTGATATCAGGAGTGCAAACCAATCTTGCTAATGGTCCAGTCTGGTTTCAAAGCCATCTAAACTATCTCATAGCTTTGAATGATAGAACATTAAGAAACTCTTTAACTTTAAGGATAAAGTCAAACAAGATGAACATGATGAAATCCCATGCCAAATACTTAGCGTATCATACTGGGATTATTTTTAGGTTAATCAATTCAACTAATCTTAGAGTGAGGAACATTTCTAAGGTAATAAAATTGTTTGAAGAAGGTTCAAACAATTACAAGCAACTCCATAGGAAAGAAGTCAATCTTATAGAACTTACTTGGCTAAAGAGTTGGGTTTTGATTGAACCAGCTGAATCTTCTAGATTTATATGAACTTTTCAGATTTCATAAAAGGATAAAAACATTATCCTTAGTTTAAAAGAACCTATAAGAGGTTTAAGAATCTCTTATCCTCAACCTAGAAGATCATTCTCAAGAAGTTCATCCTCAAGATATGACTTTAAGAACCTTTTCAATGATCAACTTCTTAGAAGGTCAATTGATATACCTAGGAGAATGATGTCTAACACATCATTAGTAGAAAGTCATGAAGTGCCACTGATCAGAAGACATAGACAACATCAAGAAGGAACTTCTACAGCATAGGAAGAGGATGGTCAATCATCTGACAATAAGAAAAATATAAGATACAAATAAATCAATATTCCTATATTTATAGAGGATAATGATGTTCAGGAAAATATTAGGGCAATAAGACAAGTACTTATAATTCCTGATGTTATTTGAGAAATTCAAAAGATTTCTCAATAACGTTCCATTCCATTCAATGAGGTTTGGAAACTGGTCTCCCTAAATCTAGTGGCATCCTAAAAGGTCTTTAGCCTTGAAGACACAAATCTTGGTACATAAATTAAGGTAACATTCAAATTTCTAAGATAAAAATTATGTTTCTCTTGCAAAGGTTAAGATCCCAAACCTTGTAAAACCAAAACTTAAACTCAATTTTGGCTTTTACCCTGTTAAAATATCTAAGTTGTATAGATCTATTCCTTATGAACCAGCTTTCAGAGTGCAAGCACAATATAATGAGTCTTATCTAGGTCATTTGTTTGAATCAGAAGATGATTCAAAAGATACTAATTGATATGGACTGTTATGTCTTAGAACACAAGGTATAATAGAAAACTCTATTGTATGAAGCATGCAATTAACTAGAGCCAAATAGGATAAGTTTCTAGTTAAGCTTACTGATAACTTTAATGATGATCCATTAAAATTGTGGTTTCTAAATAGCATCAAAGCTAAACTAGAACTGAAAGATCCAAACATTATCATTAGAGCAAAAAACATAACCTATTCTGAAGAAATGATAGAAGAATTTGATAAATAGATTCTTGAACTACTTGAAAAAGGGTTGATTAGGGATAGCACAAGCCCTCACTCTAGTTCAACTTTTATGGTAATAAACCATGCAAAAATGGTGCGAGGAAAAGCGAGAATGGTTATAGATTATCATCAGGTAAACAATGTTACCAAGGATTATGGCTATAAGATTCCTATGGCAGGAGATGTCATAGATGGGTTACATCATAAACAACATTCCATTTTTTATAAGTTTGATTTGAAAAGTGGTTATTGATAAGTTAAGATGGAGAAAGACTTAATGCCATTAACAGTGTTCAATGCTCCTCAAGGAATATATGAGTGGTTGGTTATATCATTCGAATTAAAGAATGTCCTTGACATTATTCAACGTAATATGGATAATGCCTTTAAAGCATTAAAGAAGTTTTGCATGGTTTATATAGATGATATATTAGTTTTTAACAATAGTAAGACTGAACACATGAGTCACTTAGAACAAGTGATTGATATCTTTCATAAAGAAGGTATGATTCTATCAAAAAGATAGATAGAATAGTTCAAGGAAAGAGTAAAGTTCTTAGGAAGAGAAATAGCTAAAGGAAAATTATGGTTGCAAGATCGTATATCAGAGAAGATAACTATGTTTTCTGATAAACTGGAGGATAGGAAGCAAGTATAAAGGTTCTGTGGACTTATTAACTATACTCATCAATTTGTTAAAAGCCTATTTAAATATTTAGGTAGAATTTCAAAGAAAAATACAGACAAAACACCTTGATATTGGGATGATGAAGACACTCAAGTAGTAAGACAGGTAAAAGAAAAAATGAAAAATTTTCCTTTTTTAAATTTACCCTCTGATGCACATGAATTGGTCTTAGAAACAGATGCTTTAGATAGTAATTAGAGTACAGTCCTTAAAATTAAGGATTGTAAATTTGAACCTATTTGTAAGTATTAGTCTGGAACCTTTAAAGGTGCAAAAATGAATTATCCAATTCATAAAAATGAAACTTTTGCTGTAAAAAATGGTATAAAAGCTTTTTATATCTTTTTAGTACCTAAAAAGTTCATTCTTAGAACAAATTCAACTTATGTGAAAAGATTTATGAATCTAAACTTCAAAAAGGCTACACAAATTATACTCTTGAGATTGTAGGAATAGTTTAGTTATTACAGGTTTCATATTAAAATATATTTCATTTGATAAAAATGTAATAGTTGATTCTCTTTCTCGTGAACTTATTAGTTTTGCAAATGAATCCTGCTTTAAGGGTCAATCTATGTTAGGATTGCAAAAGATTGGGACACGCGAGGAAGTAATGTCCTCGCAAAAGAAAAAAGAATAAGAGTGCAAGCTCTGATTCTAGGAGGACAGGAAAGAAAGCAAGAATTTATGCAATAAGTTTTTGCTGGCACTACAAACGAATTGGATAATGGTCAATAAAATGCCCAAATAAGTTAGCATATGCAAGTTTGGAAGAACTGGTGGATTCATAAAAAGTCCACAAAGATTTGGGTAAATCCCAGATTCTTGAAAAAGAATGTAAAGAGAAGTCATTAGCCCAAAAAGGTAAACAGGTCCACAAAGAGAGCAAGCCCAGCTCTGGTGATAATAACCATGAATTAGTATCTAACTATCTAATAGATGAAGAATTGTTAGAGGAAACTTTCTCTAATGATGACCTTCTTAAAGAAGAGGAGAACCCTCTTGAAGAAGAAGAAGTGATTAGTTTACTTGGTGAACCATTAGGGAAGTACGATTATTTGGTGAAGTTCTCGAACCCTTCATATGCAAATACACCCTTAGAATTAATTGAACCATATGGATGGAAAGATAAGCATGGCAAAGAATAGGATGAACCACTAAAGGTGATAGATTCTAAGTTAGAATATGATCTCGAAAGAGATGTTGCTGTTATAGCATGGACTGGTAATAGTCAAGAACTCTTAAAGAAAGGGTTCTAATTGTATTCAAGGCTTCAAAAAGGGTTATCTAAGATGAATCATAACCATCTCAAAGATACCATTGAAGAAACTATTGAATACATCGAGAAGCTTGAGAAAGAGCTTAGTCTCTACACTAAAGGCAAAGAGAAAATGATGAACAAAGTGCAAAAAAGGAAAGAGCTCCTATAAAAAATAAAATTGCATATGCCTAATGATGTTAGAAATACAATTAACAATAAGGTTGTTGATTCAATGGATTGCTTGTTCAAAAATAACACTACACTACATCTATACATCCATGAATGACCAAGTGGATGGCTCGGTCTTTAAGTAAAGGCAAAGAAAGTAGTGGAAAGTCTGAAATTAGTAGATATTGGAATGGTCTCTATCCTAGAAATTAACCTAGAACAACCAAGGAAAGAACTATCAGGTATCGTGAGATTGGCATTAGAAAAATTAAACATCAAGTATGGATTAATCATATTTATGATAACCAGCATAGTTATGGAATATAAAGAAGATGGAACTCCCAGATACCCATACCAGTTATGGGAGTTATGTCAAAGTTCTTGTTATGAGTTAGTAAAATTTCAAAAAATTGATGAATCTAGCATGAAGGCAAAATGGAGAGTTCATGAAGATAAAACTCTATCAACAAAGCTCTTTTCATTGAAAGATTCAAAGAGGTTTAAGTTAGATAGATTGTAATTATAATTATTTAATCTTGGGAGATGGAAGGATGTTTATTGCTATAAAAAGGAGTAGTTTTTTTAGAGTAATATCTAGAGATCCAAATTTTGAAGTAGGACGATAAAGGGTGATAGATCTATGTTATTAATTTGAAGAGAAACATCCCAGTTTAAATTTCCAAACTAAAACATTTGAGCTCTGGTTAAGAGTTGCTTGGGAAAAGAATCATCAGATTGAGATACAAAAACAAAGGATAAAGGAAGAAGAAGATGAAGACCCATATGAGATAGACATGCAAGTTGTCATAAATGATGCCTATTGAAAGGCTGGTGATCATGTGTCACGGATTAGATAAGATAAGAGAGAATCTTATCTCTACTGAAAGAGATGGCCCATCTTAGTTGTCTGGATGCAATTATATTTACTTTGTTTTCTTGCTTTAAGCATGTGAGTGTAAGCACTAGTTGGATAATGGCCTATATACACCAAATGTGTTGCTTTTTTATTTCCATTTATTTGTGTGCATGGAAGAAGAAGAGAATCCAAGGACCATTGTCGGTCATGAGTCTGTAAAGGAATTCTAAAATGAGCCATTACTCACTGTCGGTAATTTCAAAATTATTAAAGGCCTTTCGAGCTGATAAAAAGCACAAGAGATACCAACTCTGTATTATAAATACCCCTCAGCTCATTAAGTTTGGGGAGGAGAAAATTGTATTTAGAAGAGTCTTTTTAAAGTTCTCTTAGTGTGTTCTTAATATTTTATAGTCTTTCAAAATTGTTCAATCTTTTAAGCTATGTTTATATGCCTTGCACTATTGAAAAGTTTGTAGATAAATTATGTCTGTTAGATCTTACTAATAGTTATGTGGTTAGAAGTTTAAAGCAAGAACTCATAGAGGCAGGAAGAGTTATGTGTGACAAACATATTGTAAATTACAACAAACATTATGATTGTGGAGAAGCAAAAAGGACTCTAGCCTTCATCAACCATATCATTCGATTTTTAGATCATCTTCTCACCTCCCATGCACCTTGATGTACTAATTCTAAATGGTCTAGACTTTGAAGGAGTGCTCACAATAAGACCATAAAATAAGTGAAGAAAGGGCAGCCGAGACACACAAGAACCTTTAGCCTTTCGAGTTGATCGTCGATGACTAGCATAAAATAGTTGAAGCTTTATTGTGGAAGCTTAGTTGACCCAGTCTACTACAAGATATATGTCTATGTTTATATTATATTAATTTTTTAATTACTTTGTTTAAATTAAGTAAGTTAATTATTTTATTATGTATATTGTGCTTTAATGTTTGATAATTACCGTCATCCTGATTGCTTTCATTTAAATCATGATGTAGGTAAGAATCCAGTAATAGGATTGTTAAATTATGTTATTGATCGTGTTAATTTTTAAAGTGTAATTGTAGAAACATTGAACCAAAACATAGTTCATTTTTCTAAACACTTAGTTTGAAGAAACACTCATTTTTAGGATTTGTGGCTAGTTCTTGTTACTTTAATGAATATGAAAAATTGAAAGAAACTAGGAGATCTAGACAACAACTTGAACATTAAATTTTAAATCCTTTAAATTCTTATTTTCAAAAGAGAAAATCCTAGCAATCCTTGATTAGTTCTTAGATTCCACCTTAGTTAAGAGTAGACTCGTATTAATGGTATCAGAGACTTACTGTTAATTAGGATTAGAATAATTTAGAATGCATAATTAGAAATCAGTGGTAGGGATTATTTTAAACCTTTTTCCATTTTTAATATATAAAAGAAAAATAAAAACTAAAATTTTTTTATAAACAAGTAGAAATAGTGGTTTGTAGAGAAATAGGCAATAGGGTTGTTGATTTCACGTATAGATAATAAGGACCCACATTAGATTAATAAATACTTATAGAATCACATTAGATTGGAAATTAAGTTTAAAGATTGCATTTTTTAGGTCAAGAAAATATTATTCAAACTCATTTTATCTCAACACCAATTCTTCTAAATGTTTAGAAAAATGAATTGTGTTTTGGTTCAATGTTTCTATAGTTATACTTAAAGAATTAACATGATCAATAATATAATTTAATAATTCTATTACTGGATCCTTACCTGAACTATGATCTAAATGAATGTAATCAGGATGAAGATAATTATCAAACATTAAAACATAATGTACACAATATAATAATTAACTTAATTTAAATAAAACAATTAAAACATTAATATAACATAAACATAGACATATACCTCATAATAGATTGGATCCATGAAGCTTCTGCAATAAAAGCTTTAACTGTTTCCTGCCCATCACTGGCGATCATCTTAAAAGGTTGAAGGTTCTTTTATGTCTCAGCTGCCCTTTCTTCACTTGTTTTAGGGTCTTACTATGAGCACTCCTTCAAAATCCAGACTATTTGGAATCAGTACGTCAAGGTGCATAAGAGGTGAGAAGATGATCTAGAAATTGAATGATATGGTTGATGAAGGCTAGAGTCCCTTCTATTTCTCCGTAATCACAATGTTCATTGTGATTTACAGTATGTTCATCACACATAACTCTTTATGCATCTATGAGTTCTTATTTTAAGCTTCTAACCACATATGACTATTAGTAAGATTTAACAGACACAATTTATCTACAAACTTTTTAACAATGGAAGGCATACAAACTCAACTTAAAATATTGAACAATTTTGAAAGACTAAAAGACTAGAAAATATTAAGAATATACTTAGAGAATTTTAGAAAGACCTTTTCGAATACAATTTTCTCCTCCCTAATGAGCTGAGGAATATTTATAATATAGAGTTGGTGTCTCTAGTGCTATTTGCCAGCTTAAAAGGCCTTTAATAATTCTAAAATATTGACCATTCCAGCATCTACCAATTTCAGACTTGCCACTGCTTTCTTTGCCTCTAGTGTAGAGACTAAGCTCTTTCTCAAGCTTCTCGATGTATTCAATATTTTCTTCAATGGTATTTTTTTAATGGTTATGATTCATCTTATATAACCCTTTCTGAAGCCTTGAATATAATTAGAACCCTTTCTTTGAGAATTCTTAACTGTTACCAATCCATGCTATAGCAACAGCATCTCTTTTGAGATCATATTCTAACTTAGAATCTATTACCTTTAGTGGTTCATCCCATTCTTTGCCATGCTCATCTTTCCATCCATCTGGTTTAATTAATTCTAAGGGTGTATTTGTATATGAAGGTTTTGAGTACTTCACCCAGTAATCGTACTTCCCTAATGGTTTACCAAGTAAACCAATCACTTCTTCTTCAAAAGGGTTCTTCTCCTCTCTAAGAAGGTCATCGTTAGTTTCCTTTAACAATTCTTCATCTATTAGATAGTTAGATACTAGTTCATGACTATTATCTCCAAAGCTGAGCTTACTCTCTTCGTGAACCTGTTTACCTTTTTGGGCCAATGACTTCTCCTTACGTTCTTTTTCAAGAACCTGGGTGTGAGAGTAGCACATCCCGGACGAGGGAGAGCTGCACGCTGTTCGGCGTGAAATGCCATGGTGCTTGCTCTCGAAAGTATAGATCCCTGAGTAACTACAGGACCAAGATAGATCGCGTCGAGAAAAAATGATGTGGAGTCACCACCCGACTTATCTAGTCAACTCAATTGAGAAACAAAAACAAGTCAGGAAAAAGTAAACCCGAGCCTTCCTGCTGAGGGAAAGCAGCCCGAATTTCTTCAGAGATTGGGTTCAGCATTTCAATTTTATTCGTATTCCGTATTATCATATTCACTTTATCCGGTTTTAATAAAAGCCACAGCACAC
>CANYBF010318561.1:0-17278 GCA_948192965.1 Dalechampia spathulata
CTAGACTATATGAAATATTATGAAAATTATGCAAAATATGTATGAAAATGTATGAAATTATGCTAAGTATATAATATATGAATATGATGCATGAGAATGTGAATAATGCATGAAATACTATATTATATGCTTATGTTTGAAGGAAAAAATATGAAAACAATGCTTAAAAGAATATTATATTAAGGGGAAAAATATAGGTAAAAATCATGGTTATCAAACATCTAGATCAAAAAAAGGAATACAGGAACGAATCATCAATATGAAGCTCTAATAGAAAAAGAAGTGACAGGTATATCGGTTGAAGGCAATAATCTAAATGGAGCATTAAATAAAGAAATAATTGTACAAGCTTATTCAGGACAATGATACAAAGTCAAACACTTCTATGGATGTTATGATGAATTGCAATATCCAATTTTATTTCCAAGAGGAGAGAGTGAATGACACCAGGATATCAAAAAGATATAAGATCCAAATGAGAATCAACAAAACACTACAAATGAAGATCAAAGTTTGTAAATGATAATAAAGACAACAACATAGAATATCGTTGTAAGAGAGGAACAAGGTTAGTATATTATTGCTTAAAATTAAATACATAACCAAATTCATCAAAAATTCAAAATATTTTTTGTATGAAAAAATATACATAATTAACATGAATAATCAAACACAAGTGTAAAGGCATGAAATCCATGAAATATATCTTGTCATGGATACTATTACTATCATTTCCAAATAAGAAAGGATAAACCATCTCTAATATTGCTTTTTGGGAGAGTATTACAACAATTTATAGTGGATATGTATATTAAATTAAAGACAATAAGACTTGACTTTTATAGGACATAACAATCAATAATACATGTTGAGCTATATCAGGGTATAGTAGACAGTGTCAAAGCAGGGGAGACAAAACGGAAACAAGTAACAAAAAGAACAATCTTGCGAGCTAATCATATTGGAGGACCTAGAGACATGCAAAGAAGATACTTAGATGCAATGGCTTTGATGCAAGTATTTGGAAAGCTTGATCTCTTTATTATAATGACATACAATCCTGAATGAGAAGAGATAGTAGAGAATATACAACTATGAATAAAACTATTAAAAGTTTCACATTTGATTATTAGAGTTTTCAGAGCAAAGTTACAAGATCTCAAAGATCAGTTATACAAAAAGAAGATATTTTGTGAGGTAGTAGCATATGTGCATGTTATCAAATTTTAAAAGAGAGATCTCCCACATGCATACATTTTGGTTATATTGAAGTTCAAAAGCAAAGTAACTAGCCTAGAACATTTTGATAAATATGTTATGATAGACATTTTAGACCAGATTAAGCATCCAATACTGTACAAGTGTGTAATAAAACATATGCTCTATGGTTTATATGGATAAGAAAATCCTAAATGTCCTTGCATGATTGAAGGAAGGTACAGATTCAAATATCCAAGATCATATAGTAACAAAACAATGATACCCTATATATAGAAGACATAAAAATGATTGTTAGGTAACAAATTATTCGTGTTGTTAAAATTATGTTACATATTTAATGAAATAAAAATAATGGCATTCTTATCATATTGTAGGTGAAAAATGGAAACAAGATATTTGATAACAAATGGGTTATGTCTTATAATACATATTTGCTTATAACATATAATTGTCATATCAATGTAAAGATAATGTATTTTTTTAATGCAATAATGTATTATAATATGGTAAAAAATTTTGTATAAATAAAGTATAAAAAGTAAAAGAAATAATTCACTAATCTTATATGTTAAATTATAATAGGTTTGCTTCTGATTGATAGCAGTGAAATACTTATACAAGTATATCTACAAAGGATATGACAGAATATCGGTTCAGGTTGAAGATAGAGAGAATAAGATAAATGAGATACAACGTTATCAAGATGCAAAATGGGTATCAACATAAGAAGCTATGTGGAGGATATATGAGTTTAAAATGAATGATATTTATCCTACTATCGTAAACCTACAACTCTATTTACCGAACAAGCATATAATAACATTTTGGCATAACCAAAACTTGTAAGACATACTTCAATGGGATCATGTGAAAAAAATGATGTTAACCGAATACTTTGTTATATGTTCAAAAAGTGAAGAAGCAAGCATGCTATTGTACATTGAATTTTCAGAGTATTATGTTTGGAATGCAAAAAATAAGAGTGGATAAAAAGAAAAACTAGAAATATCATCAGATGTATAAATACAGCTAACTCGATGGAAGGAGAAAGGTATTATTTAAGGATACTTTTAAATAATGTCAAGGATCCAAAGTCATTTAATGACTTACTTATAGTAGATGATTTGCAATATTTGATATTTAAGGAAGCTGTTATAATGAGGGGTTGCTTGAATCAAATAAGAGCATAGAAGAATGAATGAGTGAGACAACATTATTCAAGATACCATCAGAGTTAAGAAGATTGTTCATAACATTATTGGTGTATTGTGAGCCTACAAATGTCAAAAAAAACTACAGAAAGATAATTTTCAATCGATGGATAAAGATTATGTTAAAATGCACTAGAACTTGATAAAAATACAAATAGCTTACATTTTGAGTGATATCCAAAAGCACATGATAAGAATGGGTAAAGATTTAAAAAGTTATGATCTGCCTACAAAAGAAAGTCACTAGTTTAGCCAAATGTAGATCAATAATAGAGAGATTACAAAGGAGATAGTAGTGCAAATGTCGCAATAAGACATTGATGTAGTGTTAAAGCTTAATTTAGAACAAAAATATGCATATACAGTGATAATGAATAGATAAAACTCAATACGTACTAGAATATTTTTTGTGGATGGACTAGGAGGTACAGGAAAGATTTTCTTATATCGAGCATTATTTGCCAATCTAAGATCAAAAGGAAATATAGCTCTAGTAATAGCAACTTTATGTGTAGTAACATCAATAATGTCAAGAGGAAGGACAACACACTCTAAATTCAACATTCTGCTCAATCCAACAGAAATAACATTATGTGGAATATCAAAGCAGAGTGGCTTAGCAATGTTGCTACGCAAAGCCAACATGATCATATGAGATAAAGCACCAATGAATAAGAAGTATACGGTGAATACAGTTGATAGAATACTCAGAGATATAACGAACAACAATAATTCATTCAATGGAAAAGTGATGGTATTTAGAGGTGACTTTAGACAGGTATTACCAGTGGTACTAAAAGGAACAAGACAAGAAACAGTTAATACAAGTCTAATAACATCATATCTTTGGAATAAAATGGAAGTACTCAGATTGACAAATAATCTATGAGCTAAATTAAACGTAATCTTTAGTGATTTCTTACAAAGAGTAAGGGATGGGGAAGAGCCTACAACTCATGATGGAAACATAATCATACCAGATGGAATGGTGGTACAAGATGATGGAAAAAATTCATGCGAGAAGACATTGATACAAAATGTGTTTCTTAATTTTATTAAGAACTTGATATCATCATAATACATGACAAACCATACAATATTGGCAACGAAGAATGAATATATAGATAAACTGAATCAGATGATGATAGATATATTCCTGGAAGAGACTATGCAATTGATAATGTCAACACCAATTATCAAGAAGAGTTTTTAAATAGCTTGCAACCAAATGGAAACCCACCACATAGACTACAGTTGAAAGTTAATTGTTCAATAATACTTTTAAGGAATTTGAATGCAGCGAATAGATTATGCAATGAAACTCAAATGGTATGTAGATGATTTGAAAACAATATCATACATACTGAAATAACAGTTGAGTAACATGCTAATAGATAAGTGTTACTACTAAGAATACCACTGAAATTACCAGAAAGTGAAGGATATTCATTTCAATTTAAAAGTAAGCAATTTCCAGTATGATTATATTTTACAATGACTATAAACAAGGCATATGGACAAACAATACTAAATGTAGGAGTATACTTGCCAAAAGATATTTTATCACATAAACAATTATATGTTGTATTATCAAGAAGGGTTTCAAGTTTAATAATAAATGTATTAATCAACAAGGATGATCTAAAAAAGAAGAAACTAACATGCATAAAAAATGAAGTTTACAAAGAAGTATTGCTATTAAATAGATAAATAAATATTTATTCTTATTTTTTTATAAATGAATGGATGAAAATATTATATAAACATTATTTTAAATAAGTATAAAATGCTTAAATATCAAATATTAATTTAAAATTATAGAAAATATTATAATAGTAAAAAATTTGAAAAAATAAAATATAAAATTATTATAAAATGATAGATGAAAAAAATTATACTAACATGCATATATTATATTACGAAACTCTAGTTATAATATAATGATCACTATATTATATTACATTTTTAATTATATTATATAATTAATTATATTACATTTCAATATATTCAATTAAATATGATCTAAATATTATATTATTTTTATTAAGTAGATAATATATATATATATATATATATATATATATATATATATATATCGCGAGAAAAGTCGCTCCTCCTTCTCATGACGGAGGAAAACCATGGCCACTTCTTCTACTTGTTCACTAATTTCTTCCACACTCTTCCACTCCTCATTTTCTCAGCATCCAAACAGAAAGCCACCGCAATTCTGTTTCTCTAAACTCAGTCACTTTTCTCTCGTTAACAGCAACGATAGAAACTACCATAAAAGCAACGCTCTCTGCTTCCTGCATAATATTCTCCACTCGCATCCGAAGAAACTCTTATGTGTTAAAAACCCTATCTCGTCCTCGTCGTTAGAGGCGGGAGCAACAGCGGCCTCGTCAGGTGTTGAGTGGCTTCTTCTATTGTGTACGTCATTTGCCTTATCAGTGTCGATTTTGGTATCGGATGCGTCCGCATTTGTAGTGACGACGCCTCGTAAATTGCAATCTGATGAACAAGCTACTGTTCGCCTTTTTCAAGACAATACTCCTTCTGTTGTTTACATCACTAATCTCGCCGCTAAGTAATTACTTGGTTTGATTCATCAATAATTGATTCTTTTCCTATTGTGTCATTCATTCATTGCTTTTAATATTTACTGATTTTTGTTTTATTTGTTGGTTTGTATTTTGAAAATAAAAATAAAGACAGGATGCGTTTACTTTGGACGTGTTGGAGGTACCACAAGGATCAGGTTCAGGGTTTGTTTGGGATAAAGAAGGTCACATTGTCACTAATTACCATGTGATTCGCGGTGCTTCCGATCTCAAGTTAGTTCTTTTCTATTTAACTGTTTATTTATTCTTGCATGCTTGAAGTATGAGTTAAGATATAATTAAACCTTTACATAATAATTTGTAAAATGATGGGTTTGATTGCAGCATATAAATATAAATCTTAAATTTTGTCAATATAGTTTAAAATTTTGTGTAAATATATTAGAAGTGCTCCATACCAATTAGCTTAAGATGCTTCAAGAATACTACAATGTTTAATGTGTTTTTTCTTCTAAATCCTGCTTGAACATAAATCTTTGGGTCGTTTGGTCTGGCTGTTTATAACAACAGTTTTCGCAAGCTTGTAATTGGCAGCAAATAGCTGATAAAATAATGTATTTGCTAAAGTTTTATTAGCCATTGCTATTAATGTAAAATGACGATTAAGGTTACATATTGTTTTAACATTATTTCTTAGTATATGTCTTTAATTATCTAGAATTTTGAAAATAATTTTAATGTTGTATTTTAATATTTAAATTTTGCTAATTTAATAATTTTTAGGAAATTTTCATGTAACTATAATTAATTAAATTAATTTCAATTTTAAATATATTGTTATTTTTTGTGAATCATGAAAAATTATTGTTTTGATTTTAATTTGAAATAATTATTAATTGTAGTTTCTTAAGAAGGATAATGTGGTTCAAAAAAATAAAATTTTGTAGCTAGTAAGATAAAGCTGCAAAATGAACTTTTCACAAATAATAGCCGATAGCTATTTAAATAGCTAGCAACTCCTCTTTAGCAACACCTTAAAGTAATTCTTGGAAGTCAAATAAAAAACTATCAACTTTCACCCAACAAATGAACCAAACACCCTCTTATTCTTAGTAGAATGTGAACTGAAGTAATGCCATATGGTAAAACACTTCCCTGTATGGGGCCTCCTTGCTTGTGATAAATCAAGCATGGTATTTACCTTCTAAAAACGTATTACTTACAGTTGCTATCAATTTCTGTCAAATGTTCTGTATGTCGTATTTGCACTTAGATTTAAGTGCCCAATTGTTAATTTACTTCACAACGACTTTGACTTGATTTCACTGTAGAGCCTAAAGAGAGTATAATATGCGAACACATCTTGCTTATTTACGTTTAGATTTCCGAAACAAAAGACTATGAAACATGATGAAGATGTTATAGCATATGCAACTCATTAATTTCTATACGGTTGACTTCGTTGAATTTTGGTTGCAATTTGCCAATCTGTGATGACCACTTGTGATCACACTCTACTTTGATATTAATTGATATTTATCATTTTACATTTGTCAAATCACCTCAGTCATTCCTTAAACCACTCTGTACTGTGTGTATTGGATGAGAATACTTCCTGTCCACACCTATTTTACTACGATGGTATTTTATTTGATTCTGGCAAGCACCATATTGTTCAACTTCAAATTGGTGCTAGTTCACATACAGGGTCACACTTGCAGACCAGTCAACTTATGACGCAACAATTGTTGGATTTGACCAAGACAAAGATGTTGCTGTATTGCGAGTTGAAGCTCCCAAAGACAAACTAAGACCAATACCTATTGGTGTTTCTGCTGACCTGCTTGTTGGTCAGAAAGTCTATGCTATTGGTAACCCTGTGAGTTTGATGAACACCTTTCATTTTACTACTAATTTCAATTGTTCTACCATTTTTGACCAAAGGTTATCAAATTGCATCTGATATTGCTGATTTCTTAGGAATCGTTAGTGGATAAAATCTATTTGAATATCATGATATCTCCTTTTATTTTTGTCTTTCTTTCTTTCTTTTTTGCAGTTTGGACTTGACCACACTTTGACAACTGGTGTCATCAGGTACATAATATTGGGAAGTTATACTCTATCTGTAGGGTGTGCATCTTAGAGTTTTGCAATGAGCCTTATATTATAGTTGATATTTTGCCATTGATTTTTCTTCCTGAGAGTTGTATAACATGATAAATTAAAGGGCATAATACGTATTTGCCCCCCAGTAGTTCAAGTAAAGCGCCACTTAGCCCCTTTAATTTAAAGTTTGTGATAAATGGCCACCTGACTTTACTGATTTCCTTTCACTTAACCCTATACCCTATTGCATTTTCCTCTCTTGAGAGTGTCGTGCACAGCCTTGATGTTACATCCTGATGTGTATAAATGTATCTATAGGCCTCTGTACTTGCTAAAACTATTCAACTCACCCCTCTATACTCATCAAGATTGTTCATTTTGCTCCTCATACTTGTTGAAAATTTTTTTGTTGCCACTTAAGTTAAAATTAAATATATACAAATAAATAAACACATTGGATAAATTAAATTAAAAAATAATAATAAACTCATTAGACAAATCAGAAATGCTTATAAATAAGATTTATGCAATTGAACTGATTCAGGGGTCAAAATGGCTAAAATGTTGTGTTTTTAACATCTCAAAACCTTTTGCTGGAGGGGCTAAAGAAATGAACTAGTTTAGATGGCTAACTGGCTTAGCCTTGGTAAAGGAGGCAAAATGATCTTTTATTTTAAGTACAAGGATCACATATGCATTGTGCATAAAGTGATTTAATTGTTTGCTATTGGCTGCTTGATCATGATTTAAGCAAACTGATCATTATGTTGTTGGCATGACATTAAGTGATAAAATATCACTATCAAGCTATGATCCGATAAAATTGGTTGTTGGGAGGCAGACAATACTCTTATGATACTTATGAGTATTGTTGTGTGAGAAACTGTTACTAAATTTTTAGATTGCAGCCTTGTGTTGCATGTGCAAGAGTTTTCATTCAAGGAGGAAAAGACTTTAACGTGTCATTAACTAATCAAATTACAAACAAAACTTTTAGGTGGATGAAGTAAACGTCAGTAATGCAACTATTTGCTGTAGTGATATTTCATACTTGATATTCATATATGTGAGCAGTTTCTTTTGTTATCTAGTGGGCTTCGCAGAGAAATCAGTTCTGCTGCTACTGGTCGTCCCATTCAAGATGTTATACAGACTGATGCTGCCATTAATCCTGGCAATAGTGGAGGGCCACTTCTTGATAGTTCAGGAAACCTTATTGGAATAAATACAGCTATATACTCTCCATCGGGTGCATCCTCTGGTGTTGGATTTTCGATTCCAGTTGATACTGTGAGTTATCTTAGAGGCGTTCAAGTTGCTTTTTCGTAAAATGTGTGACTATTTCTTCTCTTTAAATTCTTGTAAATAAATTATTGTTTTTGTGCAAATCCAGGTAAGTGGAATTGTTCAGCAGTTGGTGAAGTTTGGAAAAGTCACAAGGCCTATTTTAGGTATTAAGTTTGCTCCTGATCAATCTGTGGAGCAGTTGGGAGTAAGTGGGGTCCTTGTGTTAGATGCTCCTCTTAATGGTCCAGCTGGAAAAGCAGTAAGCTCCATTACTTGTTTTTTAACACATCACTTGCACATTGTTGATCCTAAGATTTGTTTACCGTGTAAAATGATTAAGATTGGTGTTCTTACTAGTTCTGAGAGCTTTTGCTGTTAAATCAAGAACCATTTTCTTTTACAGGGTTTACAACCCACCAAACGTGATGCTTATGGTAGACTTATTTTGGGTGATATCATAACATCTGTGAATGGAAAGAAGGTCACAAATGGTAGTGATCTGTACAGAATTCTTGATCAGTGTAAAGTAGGCGATGAGGTATAGTGTTGGCATACATATTTTCTGATAGATGTTACCTTCTCGTTCATTTTTTTTTTTTGGGTTTAGTTTTGTTTGAACAAATGGGAATGCAAAGGATAATGGAGGTCCAGTTTTGCTTGCAAATGATTCAAGATGGTACATCTTTGGATTTATCAGTTCTGTTGGTAAGGTGGAACAAAGTTTTAGTCAAGTTTATATATATATGTAGGCCACACTGTCTGTGACAAATTATTTGTTGGGCTTCGGTCAACAAGTCATGCTATTGCAAAATTCAAAAATTAATGGTGATATATGATACGATTCTTTGGGTTGGGGAAAAGATAAAAATTTGCATGGCACTATTGCTTTGTTTGGATCAATTCTTCGAAGGAATTCATTGAAATGAAGCATATTTGTTTTAGATTTATGAATAATTGCATATGAAATTTGTTTGATTCAAATATATGTAAAACTATGCTGATAAGTATTCGTGTGATGTGCATCATGTAAAGCTAGTTTCGATATTTGTATTATGTCGAATTTATTTGGGTTGTCAGGTGATTGTGGAGGTGCTACGTGGTGATCACAAGGAGAAGATTCCCGTAACACTTGAACCAAAGCCAGACGAGTCATAGTGTGCTACAGAGGTATGGTCTGTATATTTTGTTCACCATTGATGCAAGGGAATGCCATTATTTCAAACATAAAGGTCTTATTGTACATATACAAGACGCACTATCTCCAATATCAATAGATACACTAATCAAGCGAAATTGTATGAAATCCGATCTCAATTTGTTTGAAATTCTGTTACTGGGTTCTTTTACTAAGGTTTGAACTTTGGAACGATGCATTCTTTGGTAACTGCACACTTGACTAAGATTACAGATTTTAGTTGATCGATTTTGTTAATGGTTAGTTGTTAAACTTTTAATTGATTGATGAAATATTTATATTATAAAAATAAGGCGTTTTTGGATTGTAGAGTTAACATTGGAATTGGAATCGAAATTCCAATTTTCTTTAAAAATTGATATTCAAATTAAAACTCCATTTTCATTTTAGAGAATTAAAACTTGTGAAAATTATAATTTTATTCTTTAGATTTCGTAAAAATTAGAACTGGAATTTGAATTCTAAATAAAAAAAAATAACATAGTATAACATAAAATTTATAATTTATTTTATATTATTAAAATTAAATTTTAT
The DNA here is from genome assembly GCA_948192965.1 of Dalechampia spathulata. Lineage (NCBI taxonomy): Eukaryota > Viridiplantae > Streptophyta > Magnoliopsida > Malpighiales > Euphorbiaceae > Dalechampia > Dalechampia spathulata. Next base: position 10,119 of record CANYBF010318561.1, read on the forward strand.
TTATAATCCATTTATTTTGGGAATAATTTGCTAGATATTATATTTCAAAAAATTAATTATAGATAAATATCATGAATATATTAATCTTTTATATTCTATCATTTTAGATCAAATATTAAATTAGATTTCAAAATTATCCTTATCAATTAAAAGATTTTACTGAAAAATAAAATTTAAAAATTTATTATTTATTTTAAAATATTATTTATTATTAATTTATTATTTAATTACTTTAATATATCATTTACTATTAATAAAATTCAAAAATTTATTATTTATTTTAATATATTATTTATGTTAATTTATTATTTATAATAATATATCATTTAATGTCAAAACAAAATTCAAAAATTTATTGTTTATTTTAATATAGTATTTATTGTTAATAAAATTTAAAAATTTATTATTTATTTTAATATATCATGAAAAAATTTTGATATTGTAAAATTAATAAATATAGATATATATATATATATATATATATATTAATGGACAAATATAGTAGATGTTTAGCATATGTTTATCTACTTTATAAATATATAGTAGATAGATAAATATTTATCTTATATATCATAAATAGAGATACATATTTATCATATTTATCATATATCATAGTCATAGTATATTAAAAAATGGAAGGATAAGGAAAAATATATATTTATCCTTCCATTTTAAACAAAAATTATTTTTCTTTTAAATTTTATATAAAAATTAAATTTTATTTAAAATTTTTTATTTAGAATTAAATATAAATATTAATCTTACCTATCCAAAATAAATCCAAAAAATTAATTAGTAATAATATTAATTTATAAAAATTAATGTTTATCTAGTTTTATATAAAATGCTAATATTTTCAAATTGTAAAACTAATTTTTATCTTAATTCAAATAAAATAAATAAATTACTATTTTAATTTATAAAAATTAATTTTATTTTGTTTTAATTATCTAATAATAATAGTTATAATTTATAATAATTACTTTATCAAATATTAATATGAATTTTTTTTATTATCCAATAGTTTTATTTTTTAAAATAAATTTTATTATCTAATTTTATATAAAAACAGTACATAAATTATTAGTTTGAGACAATAGAATTGTATTAAAAAAGTAAACTTTATTAAAATTAATTTAATTTAATTTTAATTATCTAAAATAATAATAATTTTAATTTATAACAATTAATCTGTATAATAAAATATTATAAAAGAAATATTACTTATAATTATTTTAAAAATATGAGATATTTATTAATGTTACAAAATATATGATATTATTAATATATAACTTAACATTTTTAAATTTACATTATAAAAGTCAAGTGAAATATATTGATTGAGCATATCTATCTTGAATTTTTAATTAATATTATAAAAAAGAAGAATAATAATTAAAAACACTAATTTTACTTTATTTTAATTATTTAATAGTAATAATTTAATTTATAACAATTAATTTTTATCTAAGAATTTTTCTTCAAAATCAAATATAAATACTAATTATTTTTATTATCTAATAGTTTAATTCATTAACATTAATTTTTATTATCAAATTTTACAAAAACAAAATCAACACTTAAATGATTAATTTTAAGAAAATAAAATTTTATCAAATAATCTAAATTTATTAAAATTAAAACCTAATACTAGTAGTTTTAATTTATAATAACTAATTTTTATAATAAAATTATATAAAAAAATATTACTTATGATTATTTAAAAAAATATGAGGTATTATTAAAGTGATAAAATATATCACATTATTAACGAATGATTTAACTTTTTCAAATTTATATTTTAAAAATTAAGTAAAGTAAATTAATGGAGTATATCTTTTTTGATTTTTAATTACTATTATAAGTGAGAATGAAGACAAGTAGAATAATGATTTTATCATTTTTTAAAATTTATTAGAATAAAAATTAATTTTATTTTAATTATTTAATGGTAATAATTTTAATATATAACAACTAATTTCAAAATTCTCTTCAAAATTAATTAAAAATACAAATTATTTTTATTACTTTAATAGTTTAATTCATTGATAGAATCTTTAAAATAGAATTTTATCAAGATTAAAATTATTTGTTATAATGAAATTTTGAATAATATATATAATAATAATATTTTACTATAATTAAATAAATTAAAAAATGTGTTGGCGTATAAATAGAATAAATTTCACGTGCATAGAATTCAACAAGTTTTAAATTTATATTCCTTAATCATGTAATTATGCCTTCGTAAGAATACGGGTCGTAACTGCAGTATAAGGGTGTCGTTCTCTGGGACTGACGGTAATCAAGTACTAGACGTTAATTCCATTGATTATTTAAGCGATAACAACAATAGTCAAGTTTAAGAATCTATTAAGCTAACTTTATATTAAAACTAATTGTTATTTTACATATAGTACAAGTAATTCTAAGGATGAATGCATGGAACTACCTAATGATTCTTATTAATTATATCAGCTGAGATCTTAAAGCTATGTTTATGTGTAATAACTTTCTTTTCAGAAAGTCATTACCTATTGAAGATAGATTTACAGACTACTTTCATGGCCGTTAAATCTAATTCAATGATAGATCCAAAACCACATTTGAGCTTCCTAATTTCTTAATTCCTAGGTCTAGGTAATTAAACATTAGGTGTTTCCATATATGATCAGTCAATTTAATTCTTCTTTCAAAGCAATTAAAACAATTATGTAATATTCGATTAAAGAAACCGGCCATCATTTCAATAACAGAATACATTAAGAGTATCAATGCCACATGGAAACATAAAGATCAACTAATTCATTAATAAAGATAAAGCAATAGTCTCATATCATTCACCCTTAATTCTAAATTAGGTCATAAAAGAAAAAAACTGAAATAACAAAACAGTTGTCAACATAAGTATCATAACCATGTTCAATTCAGAGAATAAGGAAAGAAGAAAAGAGATAACATTAATGATATGAACTCGAGATATAAATTCTTCAGCTGCTCCTAGCTTCAAACCTTCCAACTTGCCCAATCCGGATCCTCAGCAAGCTTCTTCAATGTCTTAATAGATCACCTTGTTGACCCTGACTTTTCACACTCGTGCAATTTCGAGATTCTATCGATTCGGCTCGATTTTGGTCCCCGATATCGACCTCGATTATGTACATAGGCCTCTGCGTCTTCCTCCATGTATTTTGGTGCACAGAACGCCTCAGAAATGGTGGGGCCCACCAAAATACCTTAAGGAGCACATGCATATCCATTTGAAGTACCAAGGCCGAATCTTTATCCTTTTGTTTTCTTTAAACTTCAAATAATATCTAAGGTAAATGTCTTTAATGTAAGTTTATGTCAAAAAGGTTCTATTTTCTTAACTTTCAAGTAGTGACTGAATGCTTCCTTTCTTAAAGCCTTAAAATCGAAGCTACTCTCTTTGAGAAGTTGGAGTTTATGAGTTTTTCATCCTCTTTTGGCCTAGATCCTTCATGATTTAACTAGATTCATGTGAATAATTCAAGTTAAGGTCAACAAACTTTCTATTTTTCTTGTTCTAAAGAAGACCAAAACCTTTCTTTCATGGATTTTCAAGTTGTACTCAAAAATCATTAGGAACCATATGTTTCGATGAAAAACCAAAATTTCTATGAACTAAATTTTCTTTTTATGGATAGATCTAACTTATTTTAGTGCATGCATGTGGGTTAAAGTTTTAGATCTACAAAGTGGAAGTCAAAAGGAGAAGAAACATACAAATCTGAAGCATAAGTGCAATGAGGTTGCTTTTAGGTGGAGATTTGGTTATTGGGTTAAAGGTGAGTATGAGTAAGTATAAATTAGTGGTTGATTGAATGATTTTATGAAATTTTGGTGGGATTTAAGTTCTGGCCGAATGGTACTCATAATATTTGATAGTTTTTGGTTTTGATTTGATGAGTAGAAGGCTTAGGATTGTAAAAGAACATGAAATAAAATGATTTGTGTTGTATAGGTAAGTATGTCATGACTTTTCCTTGTTGTCCAAATCAATTAATGGAAAAATTAATGGATGGTAAGCTTAAAATGAGATTTAGATGATAATTTACTAAAAACAGAAGATTATTAATGAAGAAAACAAAGAAAACCAACCTTAAGATAAGTTAAAATGGATACTTATGGCTTAATGTCACTTTAAGAGAATATGACTTAAGAATTTTGAAGTTTATGATAAAGGTTAAGTATGAGTTAATAAATTTACTTCTAATTAAGATTAAATGAAGTTTATATTGATGAGATAAAAAGAAGCTTAAGGTATAAGTACAAAATTTGGGCATAAAGGAAGTTATTTGGTGAATTAAAGCCTAATTTCTATTTTTGGAGTATGTGGACTTTAAAAATAATTTAATATGGATTCTGTTAAGTTTAATTTAAGAATATAATAATAATAATACATAAATAAGATAAATAAAACTATTAATATGATGGTCAAGGTTGATATTAAGTAAGATAAGTTCATATGAAATTAAGATGAAATTGACAAGTTAAGTGTTAAAAGTTATGGAGAATTCGGCCATGTTCTGAAAAAGGATTAAAATGTATATTAAGTTAAGCATATAAATGGTATTTTAAAGGTTTAACTATGTTATAATAAATAGTATTAATTTGGTTAATGAAAACCAAAGAATGTTGATTGTAAATTGAGCTTATGATAAGGTATAACTTAAGGTGAGTTATTAAGATTTATGATGCATTTAAAATAAAGATCAGAATAATTATTAAGTATAAAGAATGTTAAGAAAAGTTTATTTAAGTTAATAAGAGAATGATATAATGAGGTTAAGTGATGATATAAATAAGTAATTTAAGATGCATTTACTAATGTTAAGGAAATTCTAATCAAGTATATGGTTATAATTCTTATATAGACTTAAATGGATAATGGTTTAAGTGTGTTAAATAATTTACTAAGTTTATTTATTTAACAATTAAGTGATATAATATGATTTTAATGAGATTTCAAGTAAGAACTAAAATAGGAATAACAGAGTATTAAGGGAGTATATACACAAGAATTAAAGAATGAATATACTTAAATGAGTTCATTGAATATTTAAGTTAAAGGTTATATGGTATTTAAGTTGCAATGGTTAAGTAAATAATTAATTAAGAAGATGATATGAGGTTATACATAAGCCATGGTTATTGAATATGTTAAAACATGATGAATATGGATGGTCATAGTAAATAATTGATACTGTAATATGAAGTGTTAAATATTGAACTATTGAGCAGTCGTATCTAATGCCATTAAACCTAAGATTAAGCATAAATGATAAAAGAATAATTAAGTCAGATTATAGTTTTATACTATTAACTGATTTTGAGACATGTAAATGAAGGATCATTTAAACAGATATCAAAAACCTGATATTGAGAAATTACATAAGTTTAAGTATGAACTAATATAATTTTTGGATATTATTAAATATGACAGATTAAAGGATTAATTAAAAATTACTGGTTAAGTCATTAATTGGTTATATAATATCAGGATTATCAAGGAATATATTAGCAGAAAATTATTAAGAGTTATTAAATACCTGATTTATGAATCCTGACACGGGCTATTCTTACTATATGCCTAAGATATTATAAATTCAAAAATTAGTGTTTAAATGGTAATAGATTAATAAATAAATGTTTTAAATACTAGTTCTTTGATAAATACTTAAATACTTATAAATTCAGAATAAGATAAGAACCTATTTTTAAATAACATGTTTTGGTTCTTAATAAGTAATAAATAATATAAATCAAATTAGATATAAGATTAAACAATTTAGTGGTATATAATTATAAAAATGATTAAGGATGAATTAATTACTAATAAAAGATTAATATTGATTTTGAAATAGGTAAACTAATGGACATACCAGGTTTATGCTAGTTTGTTTGAAGTCCTCGATCATTAAATGATCAAAGGGGCAACAGTTTGGTAATGCAATCGTATTGCATATATACACGATATAATATGGTTGCTAAAAATGGCATGTTTATAATACATTAATCATAAATCATGAAATAGCATATCATGGTGACATAAGGAAGAAAGGAAGATATATTGATATGAGAATTATGTTTAATGTTTAACACTAGGATAAATGATTAAATTCTTATGGGAATACATACAATAAAGTTATGATAAAGAAAGAATTGAAAAGGTTATATGTTACATGAGATATAATTATGGTACCACTAAAAATGGCATAAAGAAAGATCCAGTAAATGTGCATATAAATGATGTGATCAGAAATTAGAGAGATTGCATGACATAATGCATACTTATACAGAGATGCATGACATATGAATATGGTAAATGTTATGTTGAAATGGTAAATGTGCATAACCATATTATGGCTGAATTATTAATCATGAATAGTAAATGAAACCATGTTTATTTAATGATCTATCATGAAAAGTAAATGGTATTATGTTGACATATTAAGAAGTCTTTTTGCATATGTGTGATACTTGTTACACTAGTACCACTGAGTTTTATACTCAGCGTTTCTTAATTGATAAACACAGGACCAAGCAAAGTCGCAGAACCGGATCATCAGTGAAGCAACTAGACATACCAATAGAAAATTGGTAAATGGTTTGAGTTCCTTCAGACTTCTATCTTCATAGACTATTGTGCAACTATATAAATAAGTACTCTGGTAGTAATAAAGTAAGTTTGACAAACCTAAGTTATGTAAAATAAAAATATAATTAATGTGGGTATATTATAACTCTGATGAGGTGATGATTTATTTATGATGTTATATTAAAATCTAGGAGTAGTTGTCGCACCCTAATTTTGGACCGGCTTGATCCAGATCGGTTCTAGGATGTTTCTGGGCCAGTTCGGGTTAGTCTTAGGCCAATCCTGGTTGATTCAGGGCTTTCTGGGCAGTTATGGGCCAATTCTGACCCATTCCGGGGTGACACACGCCGCATATGACTTAGCCCCACCGCATATGTTTAGGCATATGCGTTCGCGTATGTCTCTAGGGTTTAGCATATGTGGACATATGCGAACACATATGTTTTAGGGTTTAGCATATGTATACATATGCGAACGCATATGTATCCGGGGACAGACTCCCTAAAACCCTAATTCTGCCATTTGGCAAAGGGTGGGG
>CANYBF010318636.1:0-11853 GCA_948192965.1 Dalechampia spathulata
CAGAATAGTAACAGAATGAAGAAAATTGAAGAAAATGGGAAATTTACCTTATTCCGGCCGAGTTTTCATCTTGATCTTGCTTGATTCCATGTTTAGGGAGCCTAAACTAACCATATTTGTCACTAAATCCAAGTGATTTAATTAATTAGGGGCCTAATTAATTATGAAATGATTTTGGCAGAGGTTTGGCTTGCCTTTTAGCAATTTTCGGGATCCTTTCTTCAGACCCTGAGCTCTCTATATTTATAGAGCAATTTTTGGGCGTGGCAATTTTGTAATTTTGGCCCGGATTTGAAGTGATGTGTGGCACACAACATGTGATGTGTGCCACACATTGCTAATGTGCTGCGCACATCATGTGATGCGCGCCACACATCACTTTTTCCTTGATACGTGGGGCCCACTGTGGTTGCTTTCGGGATGCGCCCCGAAGCGTATAAGCATTATTTGACGTAAGGAACAACTTTGTAGAAGAAATTTTTTCCAAATTTGGTCCCGAAAAGGCTCCTGACCAAACGTCTTTTTATGCAACATGCGGTGCACATAGGGCGATGTGCACCGCACATTGTATTTTTACCCTATGCGCGTCGGCTTGTACGGGCAAAACCGGATGTGAGCCATATGTCAACCAAAGTGTAATCGACATTTTGAGAAACTTTACAGTTATAAATTTTCTCAAATTCGGCCCCGAACACCGAGTTTTGGCTAATTGGCCTAATTTAGGGTTTACGACCCAGTTTCGGCCCAAAAATGGCATTTGGCATGCCAGAAGGTTGTTTCTTGCGTGGGTATCAGTGAAAATGTGTTCTACGCATCAAGAACACTTAGATTGATGAATTTGGGCGGTGGGCCCATCTGAGTACTGTTCATGATGAATAGTACCCCCATGGGGCCCACAGCATAAAAGGGCCCAAAAAGTGGCAAATAGCGTGCCAAGCGTTCTACCTCAAGTGAGGCAGCAGATAGGGTGTGTTCTGTACGTACAGAATGCATTGAAGTGGACGATAATGGGAAGCGAACCCCACTAGTGTTTAGCGGGCCCCACAGTGAGGTGAACCTACAAATGTGGCATTCGGAATGCCACGAGTTGTGCCTTGCGTAAGGCAGCAACGGAATGTACTCTGTAAGTATAGAATACACAGAATTGGCCAATTGGGGAAGCTGGCCCCGCTTATATACTATTCATAGTGAATAGTAACTTAGGTTTAAAATGCAATATTTTGCATTCTGCGTATCCCACCACGCGTAGGTAGGTGTGAAATGTATTATGTAAGTACAGAATACACAGAATAGGAAATAGGAGCAGCGGCTCCTGTTATTGCTAAATGGGCCCCACCGCGTAGTGGGCCCAGAAGATGGCATTTACGATACCCAGTATTGTGCCTTGCGTAAGGCAACATGGAATTGTATTCTGTAAGTACATAATACACAGAATAGGCAATAGGGACAGCAGGCCCCGTTGTTACTAGGTGGGCTCCACAGCGTAGTGGGCCTAGCAGACGGTATTCGCGATGCCAAGCGTTGTACCTTGCGTAAGACAACTGGGAAATGTATTCTGTAAGTACAGAATATACAGAATAGGCTATTGGGGGCTGCGAGCCCTGCTTCTGTTTAGTGGGAGGGGAAAGGGTGTTCTGCATGCATAGAATACTCAGAATACACGGCGGGTCCCGCCAGGCACCATGGTGGGCCCCGCCAGTCCTGAAATGTTCTATGCACCAAAACACACAGAGGAAGGCACAGGGGCCTATCTGTATAATCGATATCAAAATCGGGGACTAAATCCTAGCCGAATTAACGAAGATCCAAAATCATACAATAGTAAAACGTCAGGGTCAACACCCGTATATACCATGCATGTAAAACATGTCATCTTAAATCACTTGTATCTTGAGTTGTACTTATCAGATTTTAGTGATCTAGGTATCAAATCAAAGCTCTTTTCATTCTATTTCTAATGAACATGAAAAATATAGGTTATCTCATAACCACAAATACATTATTTCACCAATATCCATTCATGATTATCATTTCCTTACTTTTAGTGTGCGACCTTTTGGGTTCTTAACATGTTGACAACATATGAACATATTATTAAACTTCATTTAATAACATGATATGTAAATCATGAGCAGTGTCTAGTCATACATCATGACTACCCCAATACCAAGAGGTTATTAGTTTGACTACAACCCTTCCACATCAGATTCCATGCAATAAACTCTTTTCACCATCCTTTATCTCAGTCAAGTTTGAGTATGGAACAATGTCAACTCAATGCATAATCAAGTGTGTTAGATCATGCCCTAAATTTGATGTTTCATGTACCATAATCTTTATTCCTAAAATGTCCTTTTGAAACTCATTCATCAATAGGCATCATACTCTGGCCAGAGATTTTTGAATAAATAATATTACATGAATCAATGAGATAAAACCCCTACATTTAATCTGGGGTGGTGAATCCTTTATTGATAAAAAAATACCTTCAACTACTTCACACTATTTCCAACCTCCAAGTTATAAATGCCTCCTATGGAGGAAAAAAATATAGGAGTCAAAATATAGTGATCCATAATTAAGATAACCTTGTCATCTCAAGTCTTAAGGATACTTGCACTAATGATATGAGTGAGATATGTTTCATAGACATAGATCAATTATCCATATGAAATCTCACTGGCTATCACCCATGATGGTGCAACAGGCTCCATACATCCTTCTGGCCCTAGTTGCTAATCGATAACACCCTCGTCTATGTAGAAGAGTTGATACTTAAGGCTCTTCAAAAGCATATACTGCTCATCCTTACGAGATGAACTAGACAAATATTCTAGCCAAGGAAACATGTTACTCTAGGGATAGGGATGGACCTATTCCAAAAAATAATAGCAGTCAATTAAATGCCTATATAGGTATCATCTAAACTAGTTTCATTCAGTTTTAAGATAACAAAGTTGCTTCTTCTTACCTGAATCATTAGTGGAGTTACCCAAAATCTAAGTTATATGCACAACATATAGCAAAACATGCTCTGCATGTCATAGAAAATACTAATGTGCACCGACCATAAAGAGGCTCTATTAACATGCATCATACTCCCATGAAGATGTACTCACCAAATTAGGCTTCCATAAAAATTTTAGAAATTTTTGAAGCACTTTTCCTAATGAGTCCAATTTTCATGACCCATAGCATCTGAAAAATCTAAAAAATAGTCAAAATTCAATAGATTGGTACTTTAAAATTCAAGTATTTCACTTATAAATTGCTTTCAATGCCTGGTATAGATGGGAAATTAATCTTATAAACTATCAATTTTAGTCAAGCCTTTACCAATCAAGCTGTTGACCAAAAAATGTCATATTTAAATGATGGACCCCAAATACTATCTTTAAAGATATATGACACATATATGATGGTAAGAGCATAGATCCAACAATCATTCTAGAACCAATAGTTGTTCACTCTTTATTCCTTAGCAGAGTTGAAAGCCTTAACATGAGCATTCTTTAATCCTTAGTGGATATACTTCCCTAAGAGAGTTATGAGCCTTAGCACGAGCATCTTGTGAGCCTCAACATCAACATCAAGCCTTGATATGAGCATCAGTTAAGTACCTTCTCTATCTTTTGGTGAAAAGTCATGTTTTGATTAGGTCTCATTTTGATGACTTTTGTCTGTGTCGCTTCAAAATGATCTTAATCAAGGAATAAGCTGTAGAATCTAACTTTCACCTATGCATTATAAATTTGAGTTTTCTTTGATTTGGCTTGGTATAGGTACCTAATGGTGATCCTGATTTGTACACATGCATTTTAGCCCCCTACAAGTGCTTTGAACATGCAGAGTATGTTATGTTTTGCTTATGAAAGGCAGAGCATATAGTGCTACATGCTGCACACATTCAGTTAGGATGCACATGGTGCATGGCCTTTTCCCATGCAAATCTAATGCTTCATATGTCATCATGCCTTTTTGGCATGAATGAGAACTAAAGAGTATATGGTACATATCCCTAGGAACTCTGAATTTGGGGTGTATGTAGCTCTTAAAACATGATGTGTGGAGTACATTCTACTACATGCTATGTATGTAGTACTTTTCTGCATTATATACTATGCAAATGTCACTCTATGTTGCACATGTCACTTTCAAAATTCATAGAATCCCACATTACTAGGTCATTTCTAGTAACACACAACCCACACCTATAAATATGGTTCATGAATTGGTAGGAAAGAGGTCTAAAATTCATTAATTGAGGCCAAACTCTACCAAAATCATTTCTCACTTAATTAATCACTTAATTAAGTTCTTAATTAGGATTTGAGATTAATTAATCCTCACTTAAATTCTTTAAACTCATTTTGAGTCAAGATTAAACCTTAATTATACTTGATGAGTGTTAAAATTCTTCTTTCTCCCTGTTTTCTCTTGATTTTCTTAATAGATTTATGATTTTGCTTTGATTTTTCATTGATTGGATTCAATCATGAATGTAACAATAGCATTCTTAGCTTTCCCGTAGCTAAAATGATCTATAATAGTCACATATTTGCTTGGGTTTATGATTTCTTTTATGATTTTGCTTCAAAACTCATTTTTCTTTAATTTTGCTTGCTATGTATGATGCATAGCCATCTATATGTAGCACACATCACCTTCTATACTACTCATATAGCCTTAAGTTTTAGTACATATTACTCATGTCATGTTATATGTTGCATACACAGTTGCCAGATTTTCATAGTTTCATGATCTTTCATGCATTTTCACTTACTTTTCGATGCTAATTAAAGTTTTCAGTAGCATTACAGGTTTTACAGTAGCCCTAATGATTTAAATTCATCAAACATTGCTTTTATTTGATTAATTTTGACTTTAAAATTAATTTTCAAGTTAAAAGCTTTCTTTAATTTGATTTTTATTGCAACTGGTTTGATTGGACTTGATATGGATGTATATTCCATCTCTAATTGATGTTTGAATGATATTAGAGTCCTCTAATTTCACTTTCATGATTAATTTGTATTGATTTTATCATTAAATTAATTAATTTGCTTGATTTCTCAATTAAATGCAATTTAATTGAGAATGAAGTTTGAATTATCTAATATATAAATTCCATTTTTAACATTTGCTAAACAGTAGAATATACCATCTTTAAAAATAGAACATTCATTATCATTAATGTAAATATTATAACCTTGTTCTACTAGACAAGATACTGAGATAAGGTTCTTATATAAACTTGGAACATAATAACAATTATTAAGTTCTGAATTTAAACTAGAAGTCCAATGTAAAATATAATTTCCTATTTCTAATGCAGCAACCCTTGCTCCATTAGCAACATGAATGTCTGCATCATTTCTATTATCTTTCTCTTACTACTTAGTCCCAACAAATTATAATAAATATAAGATGCATAACCAATATCTAATGTAACTTTTTTTATTAGAAATAGCATTGGAATCAACCTCAATTACATATATACCTAAAGTAGAAGGATGATCCTTCTTGAGTTGCTCCAAGTACACCTTGTAATTCCTCTTATAGTAGCCATCTTTTTGACAATAGAAGTAAATGCTCTTAGGGGCATTCTCTGTAGCCTTTGATTTTGCCACACCACCTTTTTGTTTAAGACCTGGCATTTTGCCATTCTTTTGAGCTTTGCCCTTCTTCTTAGAAGAGCTCACTATCATAGCCATCTTTGAGCTTTTTTTATTAGCATCTTGAGCATACCTCAACAAATTCCTTTGCTCTATAATAGAAGTTTATTCCTTATTCATTTGATAATAAAGGATAAAATGCCCATAACTATCAGGCAATGATTGCAAAATAAGGTTTATTGCTAACTCTGCTTGAAGGGTAAATCCTAAACCCTCTAATCTTTTGATGTATCCTTGCATCTTTATGTCATGTGATACAATAGATGCTCCCTCCACCATTTGACACCTGAATATTGCTTTTGAGAGATCATATCTCTTTGTCCTCACCTTTTCTTGAAAAAGGGTCCTAAGATACTCAGCCATGGCACAAGAGTTCATAGTCTTGCACTCCTTTTGGAGATCACTCTCCATAGCACCAAGCATGATGCTACTAGCTATTTCATTCTCTCTCATGAACTTAGCATATGTTTCTTTTACAACATTAGAGGAATTAGTAACAAGTGGGTGTGGATAGGCTTGATCCAAAACATGAGTTATTTGTTTACCTTTCAAAACTATTTTAATTTAGCGAATCTAGTCAATGTAGTTGGATCCGTTCAACTTATGTTCAATAATTCTACGTAAGTCAACCTTTTGAGCCATTAAAATTAAAGAAAAGGAAAAATAATGTGTCAATTAAAGTATCATATAATTTTTAAAACATAATAAGGTCTTTAATTTTATTTTTATCTCTAGTTATTTTATTTTGAACCAATAACCTTAACTATTAATCTAAAAAAGTCACGCTTGCTTTCCTTAATGGATCAGTATCCAATATCCATTAAATTCTAATCTTAGGCATGGCCAACAAACTAGAATCTAATGTCAATAGGTAAACATCTTATGTCAATCATATTATCATATGACTACTGAATCATTGGATCATCAACTCTTGATAGTTTATGTTATCTCATGACATAATTTTCCAAACCAGCCTATGAAATCTATTACCTTGAGTATGCTTAAAAAATAATAGATTTCATTTAAATCCAACCCATTTTTATAAACTTGAATATACCCCATGTTAAACATGCTTGGGTATGCCCAACAATCCGAATGAAATGAAGCTCTCCATCCTTATTCTTAAATTTAAAGGGTCTTAGATTTAATATTCTTTTAAGGGATTTCTTTCCTTTTACGTATGTAAACATATAAGACGGGTGTGTGCATGTTGTGCACCATTCACGGTCTTGGCTCCTATGCTATTACAAATTGAAATCTATTTTATTACAAATTTTATTTTGGAGTTCATTTTGGTACACCTTGCTTCTATGCTCCTTTTAAATCCTTTTGTTTCTTCTTTTTACAATATATGTAATCTAATTACATATTTCAAATGTAGAAACCCAAAGTTATATCTGGGGGAGTAGATGAGAAAAGAAATACAAAAGAGTATAAGATAAGATAGGACTTGCAGGTCCTATTTACCAAAATTGTAAAAAAATGCATATGCTCAATCTCATTGGACCTATTCCATAAACATCATCATGCTAGCATCCATTCTTACATACATATGTAATGTATAAATTAAATTTCCTCTTTAAAAACTTTGGTTTTAATCCCCTTTTAAAATAATTGAAAAACACTTTTCAGGCTTGTAATTTCAAATACATGTTTTAACTTTGTATTGATTTCTTTGAATTAATTAATTATCATAATTAAATAAACATCCAACCAGCAACATATTAATGTTTAAATCATATTTAAATAATAACATATCACATGAAAATCAATTATAATAAAATAAGTCAAACTAAGTCAAAATCCATATCATACTCAATTTGATCCTTTAAGAATTTTAATCTAAATAAAATACTTATTAATTTTTAAAATTAGTAAAATTTTATTTATTAAATTATTAATGTATCTAATACATTAATATCAAATTTATTAACCAAATTAATAAATTTAATATGATCAAATTGATGAAAACTAAATCAACATACACAATTAGCATCTTATGTGTATAACATTAATCCATTGAATTAAAATCCTTTTAATTTGAACTAAAAACCATCCTTAATGTTCCAAAATCATATTAATATATAAATATATTGATTTATGATATGTTTATAAATTAAACACGTATAAAACAACCATAAATAAGAAGCATGAAACATAAGAATAATTTGGGAATAATGAATGATAGGCACATGTAAACGAATTTTTTTCTTAAATTTTTTCTAAATAACCATGTAATATTTTTGGATAGAAATCAATTTAATGATCAAGAACACATGGTTAAAATTTCATTGCATAATTCAAAGTAAAAAGTCCTCAAACATAAGAAAAACACAAGCATTATACAAGCTAAGAAAAACTGAAATTCAATGTTTTTCAATAAAAGATTGCATGAGAACCAGTCTCTAATACCACTCTTGGTTGAAAAAGTGATTAAAAGATAATAAAGACCTTTAAAAAATTTTATAAAAACACATATTTCATTAATCTTTGCAATCATCATTCATTAAAATATAGTAAAGAGGACATGACATAAGACAAGTAACACTTACATGAATGCTGATCTCCTTCAATCTTGTTTGTCATAAAAGTTGTAGTAAACTTTTCTAATACTTAACATAGAGGATCTCCAAACTATCCACATAGTCATAAAATCAAATTAGTAGAAACAAAAATAGAAGAGAATAAGATAAGAGAAAGTCTTGAATCAAATCCAGTGAGCTTGCTTTTGAAGGATCGAATTATCTTGCTTGTGCTTAATTTGAATTTTCTTGTTCTTTTCTTTAAAAGAATGTGAAGAAGAAGAAGAAGAAGAAGAAGGTATAAATTTATGTTTTTGTGAACCTAAAATCATATTTTAATTAGCTTAATAAGGCTTAAGTGGCATTAGGGCTAACTGAATAGCTTATGTATCATGACACATAAACTTACTTAATCTAATCAACACATTATATAACTAACATATCCTAAAACCCTAATTAGGCATGTGATAATCACATGTCCATCCTCCTTCAGTCAAGTCAAGCATGTGTAAGTCATGTGGCACATGCATATGCATAATCACGTGCATGACATGTACACTACACAAGCAAACTTGTATCATGCATATCTAGAGTTCTACTTGTCAGAATTGCATGATCCTAGTATCAAATCGAAGCTCTTTTCATGCTCTATCTAATAAGAATGAAAAATTCAAGCTAACTTATAACCTTAAAATAACATCTCATATTGAATCAACATCCATTCTTTTTATTTCTGATCCTCTAACTTTTATGTGTGATATTTTAAGTTCTTGATATATTGACATATTATAATATTATTAAATCTCATTTAATAAAGTTATATGTAAGTTATGAGTGTATGTAGTCATACATCATAACTACCAGAATCTCAAGAGGTCATTATTTTGATAACAACCCTTCCATATTAGATACTGCTGTAATGAATTTTTTCACTATCCATTATCTTATTTACGTGTAGTATAGATTAATGTCAATTCAATATATGATCAAGCATGTTAGATCATGCCCTAAACTTGATGTTTCATGTACATAATCATTATTCCTAAATTCCTCTATTAACTCATTCACTTCTAAGCATTCCACTTTGGCCAGAGATTCTAGAATCAAAGATTACTACATACATCACTGAGATAAAACCCCTACATTTAATCTAGGGTGATGAATCCTTTGTTGATATACAAATATCTTTAGTTACTTCATACTATACCCAACCTCCTAACTATGAATGCCTCCTATGGAGGAAAAAAATACAAGAGTTAAAGTATAATAATCTATAGTTAAGATAACCTTGATATCTCAAGTCTAAGAATACTTGTACTACTAATATGAGTGATATATATTTCACAGACATAGATTAATAATCCATATGAAATTTCACTGACAATGCCTCCAATGAACAAATACGATATTGTTTATCCATATGTATACTTTAGATAACTCTTGTCATAGTGAATGAGAATCATTGCTTAATGGAAGCATAATATGTGATGATCTACCTGCATTAATAATGTCCAATCTTGTTATTACTTTGATCAGGGTAATTTAAATATTAAACATTTACATATAATAAGAATTTGAAATCATAAGCTCTTTTAAAATTTTCCTTGTACTGTTCCAATACCTTAGACTTCATTATTTAGTTTAATACTCTAAGTAAAATAAGTATATAAAATATTGCACTTAAATAATGAATAATGTCTTTTATTGATTAAATATTCAATTACAAATAAAACATGATGCTTTATAGGATACATTAACAGTATGCTACTAAATCTCTTTGACTATATCACCCTATCATGTTTAGTTTTGACTCTTTGATTATGTTGACCTTATAGATCATGGCTTATGAGTTTAGACTGCTTCCCAAGCCAATAGTCTCGAGCAAGTTACATCTTGATTTCCATGCATCCTAGCATGGAATGTCCAGTGTAAGAGGATAGAGACTGACTTATATGCATTGGGGGAGCACCTCAATGACCTCACCTAGGAATAGGTAAACATGGTAAACAACAACTTTGTTAGTACAAGTGTCACATCCTCATTTTTAGCATGAACAATATTAATGATTCGGGTGATGAAATTACCCATATACGATCAAAAATTAAGTGATGATGTAGAATTATGGAAAAACATGTATTTCAAGATAGAAAATTGTAAATATTATGTTAATGATAAGAAATATCTATCAACATTAAGAAATAATGATAAGTTGGTAGTAGAATAAGTCGAATGTGAAAAATAAGTTTGATCATGCAAAATTAGATCGATCGATTAAATGCACGTGTATCAAGGCAAGAATATTAACATATGCATGGAAATGCATGCAATTGAGAAATTAAGATAAACTATGATTGTATTTGGAGTATGCATAATTTATAAACTAAGTGTGATTAAGGATCATATAAATGAATTATACTAATGAAAATTGTATGTATAATAAATATACGTATAGAAATAATTTTGGATTAGTGAATAATGGAATATTAAATAAGTATATTGGAATATATATACCTAAGATGATTTATTTAACATAAGATAAATAATATAAAAAAGAAAGTATAATGGAATTTGGAAATTCATTTATGATGTCATAAATGAATAAAGATGATGTAAGCATGATGTAAGCATAAGAGATTAATTATGATTTTAATTATATTAAGAATGAATGATTATGGATTGATAATACATTTTTGAAGGTATATAAATGATATGAAAATATTAGAAAATAAAATTGTAATTTTTATTAATGATGTCATGATGATGTCATAATTAGGTATGATGATATCATAATTGGATTATTGAATAATTGAGTGAATAATTGAGTATTAATATAAGAAAATAGAAATAATAATAGTATATTAATTAGACATGTGATGGAAATAATAAAATATAGTATATGATATAAAAAGGAAATAAGAAATTGAATATTGGATTGATAAGGTGTAAATAAGATGGAAATTAAATAATATGTATTTGATGATGTGGAAATTTGAAATTTGTATTTTATTTGGTATGGGAAGATGGAAAAGTAGATTGAATAAGGTAATGGTGTATGGGTAATAGAAAAAGGAGGTATGGGTAATTGGAAAAGTAGTTTGGAAGGTAGTGTAAGTGGGTGGAGAGAGAAGATGAATATAATATTTTATTAATTAAAAATGATGTATTTATGGTATGATAAATTTTCAAATACAAAATTTAGGGTTATGGAAGTGTTCCATATGTATTTTGAAGAATAAAGGGGAAGGAAAATGGTATTATACATGTATTTTTATACAAATGGTATAAGATACAGGCTAGAATCCTATGTAATGAGTGTATGGAACCCATACTATATATATATCATATTCCATCTGAAAATTAGGGTAAAAATGCAACCTAATACACTCATTTTGATCCTCCTCTCCTTCATGGCCAAAATGCTCTCCATTTCCACTCCTTCCATAATACATTTTCTTCATTTTCTTACACTTTCCTTCATTTTTCTTCATGTAAACATAAAGTAGCCGAAACATACTACATATTATCTTCCATTTTCACTTCAAATCTTATGTTAAACATTATTTCCATGTGTTAAGATCATTATGGAGTCAAGATAACTTCATTTTCATGAAGAACAAGTGAAGGCCGAAATGTTCTCTCTTTGGAAGCTTGAAAAA
>CANYBF010318730.1:0-11391 GCA_948192965.1 Dalechampia spathulata
GCCCTTTACTGCTTTCCTTTATCGCTTTCTTTATGCTTTATTTATGTCTTATTACATGTGATTGTTCCTTGTATGCTTTATGCCATGAAATGTATGCTAATTGAACTTGAACCTTAAATGTGTGCTAGGAGCTTTTGTTAATTAACCAAATGAGCATATCAAGGTGGAATACAAATAGATTTGAAAATCCCGAACCCATACTCTGAAGAAACAAATTCAACTCTGAAAAACCTAAGTTTTATTTCCTAGTTTTCAAAATTAATTCAATTGGATTAATAGAAACAAACTAGGTGGCGACTCCACAATCCACGCTTGCTTTCAAAAGTTAAAACCAGTTAACAAGCCGGAAAACGAAACCGAAGCTCACACTATGTATATCACTTTCTTTTCCCCCTTATATGCTCTGTATGATATATCGTGAATATGCCTTTATGTATGGATGATTTATGATATGATGCATAATTGATGCTTTAATGATCATATGCAACGATGATCATATGATACCATTCATAAGGTAAACTCACTACGTTGCCATTATAAGCATATAGGTGAAAAGTCATTGTTTCAAGACCTTACATGAGGTCATAGAGTGAATAACACAAACCTGCTACTGTTTTGCCCTTATTGATAGCTTACGGAGAAGTATGAGTCTTATCTGTTAAACCTGTAGCATTTTCATTTTACATTCACTTAGTAAAGTCATTCATATATTGCACTTGGCTTGTCATCTTTAAGAATTCATAATCATTCATGACATGCAGCTACCACTCAACTTTGATTAATAATAAGAGTACAAACATAATATCATTTCATAACATTTTACACTTTGCAAGTAAGAGTCATGCATGCTTTTCGACCACTTTAAGTCTTTAAATCATAATGTCATCCATTAAATGTATTTAAGCATCATGAGCTTTCATTTGCATATATAGTTAGCAAATATTCACATACATACCATTACACGCCTTTGCTTTCAAATACAGGGGCATATATAAGTTATTCACATACATATTGGTATGTAAGTCAAGTATTTGGAACATTCAAGCATGTATAAGACTTGTCATAACATATGTAAACATATATCATTAATACCACTTCATGTCTCCAACTGTGTATCCTTGTGCATAATGAGGAGTCATAAGGTTTAGGTGTGTATAGTGTCAAGTGTAGAAGCCTAAGACATCCATATATTAAAGTGCTAAGTCATATTAGGCAAGCTACTATTCATTTGGTCATGTGCACTATTCATTTGCTATATTTTACTATTCATTTGGTCATTTTCTTTTCATGTTTCTTACTCCTCTTTACCATATTTACATGTACCATTTAGTACCCTTATTGACCATTGTATGGACCATGAATAACACTTAATTTTATTCCATTATCTCATACACATCTCAAGGTATTAAACCATACAAATAATGTACCAAAACTTAGATATTTAAGGCATATAACACAAAATTTCCAAAACTAGAAAGTGCAAATACCATTTTTGCACGTACTTGGACTAATTGAATTTTTAAGCTAGCTTCTTTGCCTTTAATATAAACATGTCATATACCATTAGAAACTAGAATCATTATGGTTTCATTCAAGCTATAGGATGTAATTTAATTGAACCATTAAGGCCTCTAAAATCTAAAAGGTCGCATGCCTTTAAAGAGCATGCTGAAATGCACTAAAATGCACATTTTTAGCATACCACTAACTTATGTAATTATTCCACTATCATAACTTAGTCATATGATCAATTTAATGCATGAACATGTTGTCTTAAGACCTATCCATAAACAATATGTTCATATTTACAATTGCACATTCATATCTTACATAACACATAAAGTTACACAACTTGCACATTAAGGTGCACAAGCTGCCTTATAGGTACCTTATATATACCTTAATCATTTGACTTCCAATCCATATTAAAGTGATGCCATACTAAATGCAAGAATACACACTTCTATCCCCCTAAAATAATGAAGGCTGAATAGCCTCAAATTGGGCAGAAACTTTGAATTCAAGCTATCAATAAATTTAATCATCTTTCCATTAACATTTAAGCATATTAAACCCTTTAAACACCTTTAAACATCATTCATACACTTCAATCAGTAACTAAAGTGACTAATTCAAGGGTTACAAGTTAAGGATTTACATAAATCATACACACCAAAATAAAAAATTCCATTTGGTTGTAAAATAATATCAAATTCATCACTTAGCTTGCTTATCTTTCACCATTCAATCCAATTCTTTTATTTACATACAATCAACACAAACCCTACAATAAATCACTTCTTCATCAAGGATGTAATAAAGCATAAAGAAGAAGAAAAAGGTATGTAGAAAGCACATAGAACACAAAAAGAAGCATGAAACTGAATTCTCCATGAAATCCTACCTTGAAAGATGGTGTTTCTCAAGTTAGAATGCGAAGGAGGAGGAGAAGAGAAAGAAGCTGTATGTTGAAGGGTGAAAGAGTGAACAACTGCCTTATGCTTCCTCCTTAGGTGATATAAGACCAAGTATTGACCATTTTAAAAATTGACCAATCAAAACATGGCACTTTACACACTTATCTTACCTTACTTAATTCAATTGACTTCTTCTTCATTTAATACTCATTTTTACATCATATTTAGGTCATGATTACATAAGAAGGCACTTACAATTCATCATGATGTAATGACATTAACCATACATATAAGGTTTCCAATAATAACCTTAACTTTCCATGAAATGTCATTTGTATCCTAGCTTACCATGTAACATACCATTGCTTCTAACGTTACTTTAACTTATATTTACATATTTTAAACTATGTTTTATCATACAATAATATGTTAAACATGCCAATGCATCACCTTATACATATAAATTCCATCATAAAGCTTCATTTAGAGCATTCAGTAAAAGCATATTGCATCTTTAGTGCATCTTCATTTCCTTAGTCATCTTTTCACTTTGTTTTCATTTCTTTCTCTATCAATTCCATATCATATGGAATTCCTTTATCTATAAAGCACTTCATATCACATTCATCATGTTAAAGCATCTATGCATTAAAACTCATTCATGCATTTCATGCACTGATCAATCATTCACTATAATGTATGCATAAAATTCATGCATACAAAGATGTTGTATGTGTATGGATGTGACATCTAAGACACAATAAAAGAGGTAAATTGAATTCAAATGAATCTTGCTTATGATGGTGTATTTGGTTGCTAAAATTAAAATAATTGAGATGCATCATAACCATACATCATGATAACATTTTAGGTTGTTCATACATTCAAATGCATTCCATTCATAAGGAATTGTAGAGATGATTTTAGAATATAGATGATGAGATTTACAAGACAAGTTGAATATTGTTCCTCCTCAATGGTAGGTGGAGGTATAATCCCTATCTAATTAATGATGAGATTTCTTGGACAAGTTGAGTATTGTCCCTTTTCAATGGTAGGTTAAGTTATAAGCCTTACCTAACTATGTATGGTATCATCTTATATTTAGTTTGATAACACCAAAACATGTCATACCGTGTTTTGGTATATTTATGTCATACCCCTCCTTATGTTGTAGCATATTTCTATAACATACCTTGCTAATCTTTAATAAACAACCACCAATTAATGAAGTATACTACAAGGGATGTAATAGTTTTAAAAACCTTATAATAAATAATAATGTGTAAAATTATAAACAAAAAATTTCTTTAGATAATGAATGAAAATTAAATTCAGTAAAAGCAAATATAAAGTTTCATTCAAAAATAATAGATTAATTTTAAGTATTGTTAGTGAAATATAACTAATTTATACCATTATAATATTACACTCAAAGTATTTATTTATAAAACAAAGTTTACAAAATAAGTATATCCACCTAGGATAATTGATAATTTTCAAACGTCTATGAAATATTCAGCAATCATAATAAACAAAACAATAAATAAAACTTGTGGCTACCTCTATAGGTAGAATATATAGTTGATTTTTAATAGTGGATAAACTATCTCAATCTTTCTCTTTCTCTATTCTACTACTAGCACCAGTTATAAAAGAATTATCATTGAGTATGTGAATACCTAATGACACACATATATATAGTAATAATCAAAAATAAATAATTTATAAGAAATAATATAAGACACCATTAATAACAACTTAAAAATAAGTATTAACAAATTATTTATTCAAAACATTATTACAAAGAAAATTCATAAATAACTAAATAGGTTCAAAATAAAATTTTTCATGTTAAGCAACATAAAATAGCCATATAATTATCAATATAAAATAATTTCAATAGATCATCATACAAGATTTAATTAATAGCAAATAATCTCTATTAAACCAATATTTAAAATAATTATCAATATAATTATCAGTATAAAATAATTTCAATAGATCATCATACAAGATTTAATTAATAGCAAATAATCTCTATTAAACCAATATTTAAATCTCTAAATATTATAATAATGACCATTTCATTTTATGAAAATAGACCTTATAACTCATGTTTTTCTATTAACCACATAAATATTACAAATGCAAAATTCCCTGAACTCAACAAAACTTATCGAGTGGGGGATTCTCTAAAATCAAACTCATTAATATCTGATTCGGTTTCATAAATTATGTTTCCAATTACTTAGTAAAACTTAAGAGATCATGTTAATTAAAATCTTTTCAATGTAATCATAAAACATAGCATAATAATTTACATTTATACCACACCTTACTAGTGAAATATGCTCCTAGAGAATAATTAATAAACTTCATATCATTAGGAATTTATTAATCACTCTACAAAGGATATGTAAATATTTTTACAAAAATTCAATAGAGTATATCATATTTATAAAATTTAACTATTGATTTTAATTCATGTGACTTTGCATGATCACTTGCTAGTATAAACATACATACTTATAAATTATGACATGTTATCAAACAATTATTGTACACATCATTTATCTAAAATAAACAAGTTACAGACTAGGTAGTTTTAAGGTTACCATTTATATACATGTACAAAATATATTATTACCTATAAATTGTATAATAATATTTGCTTAAATAGAAACATTCACTAGGAACATGTTATATTGCTAAAAAGCATATTTAAGGATCATACAAAACTTGGAGTGTCCTAACTAATTTGGTGCTTTATTGATCTGGATGCCTCTCCTAACTATCATAACCTGCGTTCATCGAAAGATAAACATTGAGTATATAACTTAATGGTACTTAATAATAAGCATGTTATAAATAATACTTAATTCACCTTCTTATAAAAAGTATAATTCATTAATATAATAAATAACAGATAATCGTAGCAATAAGTCGTAGATAAAATTTTACAGTTAATCAAAATATAGAATTAACAATGAACTATTATCTAATATAATTCTTTGTTAATAACTATTATCTAATATAATGCAAGTATGTATTGCATTTCTCTTTTCTCATAGCAATGATATGTTATATGATAATGAATGCAAATATATATTACATTCCTTTATTCTTTATCATTTCATCATTTCTCTATCATTTTATCGTTTCTCTTTGATTTCATCATATCTCTATGATCATATCAATCTTTATCTTTGATTGTGCATAATTTATAATGGGTATAATTTAAATCATTTATTTTTCTCAGTATATCTCTATCTCATTTGTCTCTGTATTATATCAATATATAAATATATTAGCACCTCCTTTATCCTCCTTCTTATAATATATAAATATACTAGCGCCACTCTTATTTCATCCTTTGTATATTTATAAATATAATTATGTCTTCCTTATTTCTCTATAATGTCATGCTAATTGATATATGATGCATGACTTTATCATGTATGCATTTATATGGTGATGATATAGTTATAAATTGATAACATTTTCAAATATATCTATATATCATATATCCGATATTAATAAATAATAATCAAATATTGATAATTTTTCATATTGATTCATAATGATATGCCTGTATTATCAAGCCTTTTATTTTACATATGAATCTTATTCATATGTCAATTGATATTAGACATACATATAATCTATATCATTTATCATCAATTTAGGATATATATATATTTATATATATCATTAGTAATTCTAAACATGGCAGTAAATAGTCATTAAGCTAATAGGAAATATCCAACCATACATGTATATCTCTCATGTTACACCCATAAATAGGGGGTTAGTAGGATGAGAGTATAAGTTATAACTAAAGAACTAATGGCATAATATGTATATTGAGGAAAAATGAACTTAAGCTTATATTAAGTTACACAAGCATAATCGGGTTAAACATGGAGACTAAATAGTACGTATTCGGGTCGAGGAGTATGATAGGATAGAATAATATTTGGGATAGAAACTAAGTTAAATATACGAATTAAAAATATTAAAGTTAAATGTGCTTGAAAGTGGAGGATGGGTGACCTCCCTAGGAAATACGTGATTTTTAATCAGGTAAGCTGTTTTAGACGATTTAAGTTCTGAAATCTTATCTGGAGTAAATTGGGGATTCTATTAAGCTATTTGAAGGTGTTCAGGATTGAAATATAGCTAAAGATATCGAAAAGGACATAAATGGTATTAATGGAATTGTATAAGGGTAAAGTTGGAAATATGAAAAATTTGTAAGGGTAATCTTAAAAAGTTCAATTTTAAACATTAAATTGCTAATAATTAAAGTTGAGGGATTAATTTAAGATATTTTAAAGTTTATGGAGGGAATTTTTTGGTAAAATTGAAAGTTTGAGGGCTAAAGTGCAATTACTCATAAATTTAAGGACCAAAATGGTACTTTTTCCAACTTAAAGACTTACATTTATTATTTGTATTAAATTAAGTAAGAAATAAGAGAGAGGAGGAGAGAAAA
Source organism: Dalechampia spathulata (assembly GCA_948192965.1). Classification (NCBI taxonomy): domain Eukaryota; kingdom Viridiplantae; phylum Streptophyta; class Magnoliopsida; order Malpighiales; family Euphorbiaceae; genus Dalechampia; species Dalechampia spathulata. The sequence goes on from CANYBF010318730.1 coordinate 6,916, forward strand.
GTTGAAATTTTGGAGGGGAAAAGAAGAAGAAGGAGAAAATCATCTTAGGGTAATTTCTTAACCATTTTTCATGGAATTTTTTAAAGATTTTCATGGAAAAGTAGTAATTTTCCATTCTCCATCATTTGGTATAAGTTTTACCTTAGGAAAGTTGAAGAATAAGTTGGTGGAAGTAAGTGGGAGATTTGGGATTTTTGAGGATTTCTTGATTAAGGTAGATTTAAGTTGATTTTAAGGTAGAATAACATGTATTTACTATGAATTAAGCTTTTGTTTGAATTAAAATGATGTGAAATGACTTTAATGGTGAATGAAGAATTAGGCCAAGCATGGGTTCTTTATGGAAATGCAATTTAGTTTGATTAAATGATGGTTAATGAAAGGAAATTTGTTAAAATTAATGATTATAATAAAAAATATGAAAGAATGGAAGTGAAATGATGAAAATGTATACTTGTATATTGAATTAAAGAGGGGGTATGCATATAGGTGAAGGGTTTGATGAGGAATGAATGTGTTTAGGTGTGTATTAGAATGAAAAATGATGATTTAAAGTGTTAGAAGAGAATAGAATTCAAGAAAAACTAATGTTATTTAAGAAAGACATTTTTAGCTATTATAGGTTTTTATGGTATTTATCTTGTTTAAATGTATATGATGATAGAAATGTGTTTTAATGATTGAGAATGTATGATATTTGATGAATAATGTGTTAGTGTATGCTCTAAAGCATCATGTTTCATTGTAATTTGATATTGAACCATTTATCAATAAGAGGCATTATTTATTATTCAGTTTACTCGATAAGTTTTTAACTAAATAATGAATTCCAAGATATTGGAATAGTATAAAGGAATTCATAAAGTAGTTTATGAAATGAGAATCTTATTGTATGCAAATGTTCAATATCTAAATTATCCTTGATCAATGTATTAATAAGAATGGATATTATTAATGCGGTTAAGATCAGCACATGTTATACTTCCTTAAGGGATGATTCTCATTCATCATGATAAAAGTTATCTAAAGTGAACATGTGGATGAGTAGTGGAGGACTGACTCATTGGAGGCCTTGCCAGTGCAATTTCATAGGGATAATTGATCTATGTTTGTGAAACATATCTCACTCATATCAGTAGTGCAAGTATCCTTAAGACTTAAGATAACAAGGTTATCTTAATTATGGATCACTATGTTTTGACTTTTATGTTTTATTCCTCCATAGGAGGCATTCATAACTTAGAGGTTGGATATAGTATGAATTAGTTGAAGGTATTTATTTATCAATAAAGGATTCACCACCCCAGATAAATATAGGGGTTTTATCTCATTGATTCATGTAATATTTTTTATTCAAGAATCTCTGGCCAAAGTATGATGCCTGTTAATGAATGAGTTTCATAAGGGTAGTTTAAGAATAAAGATTATGGTACATGAAACATCAAATTTAGGGCATGATCTAACACACTTGATCATGCATTGAGTTGGCATTAATCTATACTCAAACCTGAATGAGATAAAGGATGGTGAAAGGAGTTTATTGCATGGAATCTGATGTGGAAGGGTTGTAGTCAAACTAATGACCTCTTGGCATTTGGGTAGTTATGATGTGTGATTGAAACCCCTCATGATTTACATATGATATTATTAAATAAAGTTTAATAATATGTTTATATGTTGCCAACATGTCAAGAACCCAAAAGGTCGTACACTAAAAGTAAGGAAATGTAATCAGGAATGGATATTAGTGAAAAATGTTTTTGTGGTTATGAGATAACCTAGATTTTTCATATTCATTAGAAAGAGCATGAAAAGATATTTGATTTGATACCAAGATCACTGAAATCTGATAAGTAGAACTCAAGATACAAGTGATTTAAGATGACTTGTTTTACAAGCATGGTATATACGAGTTTTGATGGAATTAATTGACTTAATGGCTAAAATGTGAATGTCACATAATGTATTCATGTATGATGAATTAAATGGAAGTACACATGATTGTCATGTGCTTCTAGAAAGAAATTTAAGTCAGTCACATGCAAATCACATGCCAGAAGCATGTGACATGCACATGACTTGATAGAACATCAAGAAGAATAAGAACATCAAGAATAAGAAAGACAATTCGGTTTAAGAATAAGAAAAACAATTCGGTTTAAGAATAAGAAAAACAATTCGGTTTTGATAGAACATCAAGAAGAAAACTGAATTCAATCATCTTTCTTCATCCATTCTGTTTTATATTTTGTTTTATTAATCTCTAAACAAAACTAGTAATTTAATTACTAATCATTTTCTTAACTTGTATGGATAGTTTGGAGATCCTCTGTCCTTAGGGATTGAAAAGTTTGCTACAACATTTCAGAAGGACAAAGAAAGAAGGAGATCGGCTTAAAGTAAGTTTTTCAATCTCATTTGTATAATCTTCTCTTTATGTGATGTTTTCTATTTATATAATTGCTAGATCCATTGTAAAACATTTATTTAAAAAGTTTTAAATTTTATCTTCTGCTGCCAAATGTGTTTTCATAAACTAACAATGGTATCAGAGCGATTTGGTTTGCAATCTATACATAGAACACATAAGATTTTGTTTTTCACTCATTATGGCTTGTGTTATTTTTTAGTTTTTAAGAGGTTAGTGTTTGAATTTTGATTTTAAATTTTAACTACTTATTTTCAATTAAATTAACTTGGTTTTTGTTAAGAAAAATTGGATACATATGTTGAAATTTTATGAGATAAAAATTCATATGTTACACATGCTCTTATTAAAAACGCGAATGGATTTTTTTGTGTTATTCTTAATGTTCTTGCTTTATTATTGCGTGCTTAATTATTGTACATGTAATGAATCAATTATTTATTATGTTAAATTAATGTTGGAGCATTTTGAATGAATTTTGATTTGATTTGGATGTGATTTTGTGAAAATCATGTTCATATGCGCATAAGAAATCCAATTTTAGTGTATTTGATTTTTCCAATATTAATTGCTCATATTTTTCATAAATTCATGTATTTTAATGTTTTATACACATTAAAATTTTTGACAATGAAATGTTATTAATTTTGGAGATTAATAAGTATTTTATTTGAATTAAAACTTTTAAAAAGAGCAATTTGAGCATGATAAGGAGTCTTGTTGTTTTTGACTTCTGTTTTGTTTTCTAAGTGATATATTAATATTTGAAGTGTGATTAAATAATTAATATATTACCGTTGGATGATTATTTAATTTAATATATAATTTATTCAATTAGAATTCAAAACATCTAAACCATATTTTTCAAATATAAGCCCAATAACCATTTTTAAAAGGCAAAATTTATTTAAATTTTAAAATTTGAAAATCGAAATAACATTATAAGAAGATTATTTATTTTGAATAGATGGATGGATAATTGGCATGATGGTGATTATGGACTTAGCCTAATGTGATTGAGCATATGCATCATTTTATAAATTTTGGTAAATAGGGCTTATGAGCCCTGCCTTTCCTTAAAATCTTTTTATACTTCTCTTCTCATTTACTCCCCCTAAATGTAACTTGGGATTTCTACTATTGAAATTTGTAATTAGATTACATAGGATAGAAAAGATACAAAAAGGAGGCAAAAGGAGCAAAGGAATAAAGGTGTGACCAAAAGTGGAACTCTAAGGCAAAATTTATAATAGATTAGTATTATTTCAAATTTTTGGGGTTTGTAAAATCATGCATAACCTAGGTTTGACCATAGACTTAGAAGTTCATAATCATCATATTATAAATTATTATAATGATGTATGTATGAGTCGCATGAGCATGCCATAGCATGCAAGCCAGGACCATGCATAGTGCACCAATTGCACATACCCACCTTAAATGTTTTTAATGGCATAAAAGGAAATAAATCCCTTAAAAGAATTTAAATCTAAGGCCTTCTATTTTCTAAGATAAGGGTGGAGAGTTTCTTATCATTCAGGTTGTTAGGCATACTCAAGCCTGTTTTACATGAGGTATATCTAAGTTTTAAAAAATGAGTTGAATTTAAATAAAATGTTTTATTTATTAGGTATACCCAAGGTAAAATGTTTTATAGGCCGGTTTGGGGAATTATGTTATATGTGATAACATAAGTATTAAGATAAGTTGATAACCCAATGATTCAAAAGTCATATAGAGATATGATTGACATGGGAGATGTCTACCTATTGACATTAAGTTTATTGAGCATACTCAAGATTAGGCTTAATGGTCATTGGATACTGACCCACTAAGGAGGGTAAAGCGCTACTGTCGCACCCTAAATTTGATCCTCTCGGATTGATTGGGGTGAGCCGAACTATTTCTCCATTGTTTTGCCTTTGCGGGCATTCCCGGTTCATTCAGGTGCAATCCAAGGTTTGTTTAGGTTGCTTAGGGTATGTTTGTGGGGCCTCATACCCGTTCGGGTATCTATTTCATTGCCTAGGGTATGTATCTTACCCTTT
>CANYBF010318775.1:0-12121 GCA_948192965.1 Dalechampia spathulata
TTGGGATTTCTTCAAAACATTATTAGATAAAACTATAAAATATACATAATATTTAATAAAACTTAAAAAGAAACTTAAGCTAAACACATAAATAACATAATATTTAGACTAAGAAAGACAACAAAATATCAAGTGATCAAATACCGCTACTCTGCTTAAGGCTAAGCCAATGAAGATAGATATGATCGCTAAACTGGTCACTGGTACACTGCCAGTTTATCTAGAGAAGATGCGGTTTCACACATACCGTGACTACAGTGATGTGCATGCTTTAGGGGTTGATCAAGCCGAGGCTGAAAAGAAGAAAGATAATCCAACTACACGGAAGTTCGTAACTGGGGGCATCTCTAAGCTCTAATTTTTTCAGCAGCCGGAGAAGAAAGTAGTGGAGGTGAACAGTCTTGAGCAGCCACGAAGGTTCTCAAACTTGGTTATTTCTATGTCCAAGATCTTCAACAAACTACAGAAGGAGGGGCTGGTTGTTCCTTTTCCTGCTAGAAGTAAGCCTATACCGCCGGGTGCAGATAAGAGTCTGTTCTGTCAGTTTCACCAGAATCATGGGCATGACACGGACAACTGCAGATTGTTAAGGATCAGAATTCAAGATTTGATCGATTCTGGTAAGATGGTGGACCTAGAGAAGATGGGTCCTAGCACAAGGAAGAACCCATTACCGAATTATAACAAGACGTCGCATGCTTGCGCGATTTTGATTGAAGGGGGTTGGTCCAAAGAAGCAATCATTAGGAATGTAATGCTGATTACTGAAACTAAGGTTGCTAAGTTTGCTAGGTTGGCCGCTGAAGCTGTATTGATACAGGATTTTCAAAAATCTCATAATCTAAATTCTGACATTGTTACTGTTGTTGTTCTGGTAATTGATCCGTTCTCGGATTCTGACGAATCGAGGATGGATGAAGAGCTTGTTCTAGAACACATTTTTGATCCATTCGGGGAGGATGATGTACAAATAGATGAGGCTGCTCTGTCTAAACATGACCAGTTAATTAGTTCATGGGATGAGGCTGCTCCCAAGAACTCTGATACGAAGATATGGATTTCTCGGGTTTCATCATCAACCCAGAAGATTCATATTTCACAGGAAGATGAGGCTGCTCTTCCTAACACCAATCATGTAACCCAAAGTGGTCAAGTTTATCAACCAGAGATTGTGCAACAGAAAGGAAACGGGAAAGGGGTTGAGGCTGTACCCCCAACCAAGAGTAATCTGGTTCTAGAACAGCTCAAGCAGACCAACACTAATGTGAGTTTGTGGTAGTTACTGATGTGTTCAGATGAACATAGGAAGGCGTTAGTGGAGGCCTTATCTACTGTTACTGTCTCGATGACTATGCCTCCGGTAGATGTGATCAGTTTGATGAGTAAGGAGCCAGTGTCAGAGGTTATGCAACTTGGTGTATCTAGCAGTAAGGACTCTATGACCTTTTTCGATGAAGATCTACCCACTGATGGGTCACTACACAACAGAGCCATGTTTATTTCTATAGAGATTTTGGGCCAGAACACATCCAGTGTAATGGTTGATGACAGGTCTGCATCAATGTATGTTCGTACAGAATGTTGAATACACTGGGGATACGAGAAGATGATTTGGTGGTTTCAAATATCATCATCAGGGCATATGACAACTCCAAGCGAAAGGCCTATGGATCTTTCACTACCGTAGTCACAGTTGGGTTGATTCAGTCGGCTCTGGAGTTTACTGTGCTGGATATTCCTGTTACATTTGCCATGCTGCTAGGGCATCCATGGTTTCACCTACTGAAGGGTGTCCCCTCTACAGTGCATCAAAAGACCAAGTTTCCTACGGATATGGGGATTGTTACTATTCCAGCAGCATCTGACTTAATGGTTTCTTCCTTATCCACTGGGTTCCCTGAGCTGAGCGGATTCCAAATTTTGACAATTTATAAAGACGAGCTCAGTGCTTTCATTTCATCCCAATTATCCAAGATGGGATTCTTGCCTGGAGCCAGACTTGGTCGTCATCAGTAGAGCATGATGAAACCCATTTCTTACAAGGGTCAGATGCATACTAAGTTCGGGTTAGGCTTTGACCCGAAAACCATGGAAGGAAGGAAGGAAGGATAAGGAGATAGTGTTTGTGAAGGAGGCGTCTGCTGCTATGAAGGAATCAACCACTCCGGCTATTAAGACACTGTTGGCCGATATTGAGAGGATGATCTTGGCCCAAGTCACGGCACTGAAAGCCACTGCTACAGAGAAAGGTAAGGCCAAGTTGTATGAGGATAGTACGAGTCAGTCGATTGGCGACGTTGATGAGATTACTGAGTAGGCTGATGATGCCAATGAGCTACATTTGTCTTTCATTTTCGAAGAGGATGTAACCCTGAACAAAGTTAATGCAATGAGATCAGATTTTGCTTGTGTGACCTTTATTTTGATTCCAGCATGCATACGCATCATAATGACATGAGCATGTTAGATATCAATGCTGCATCCACATATGCATTTAACTTGGGCACTGAAAAAGATCCTCGACTGATTAATTTGTCAGACACCTTGACTGTCAATGAGCGAAAAGAAATAGAATCTATGCTAAAAAGACATGAAAGGGCTTTTGGTTGGTCATACGAAGACATGCCAGAGGTGGATAGATGGATTGCAGAGCACCAAATTCTGACTTTCCCTGAGATCAGGCCAGTGAAGCAGAAGTTGAGACATCTCAGACCTGAGTGGGCACAAAAGGTGAAGGATGATATCACCAAACAGATTGCTGCTAATTTTCTTGAGGTGGTTGAGTATCCTACTTGGCTTGCTAATGTTGTACTGGTGGCAAAGAAGGATGGGAGAGTCCGAGTATGTGTGGATTATAGAGATTTGAACAAGGCTTCACCGAAAGATGATTTCCCATTGCCGCATATTGATGTTTTGATAGACAGTGCAGCGGCCAGTGCCATACAGTCATTCACGGGTGGGTTTTCCGGATACAATCAGATCTTGATGGTGACTGTTGACAAGATCAACACTGCCTTCATCACAGAGTGGGGGACGTACTGTTACAGAGTAATGCCTTTCGGCTTGAAGAACGCTGATGCCACTTATCAGCGGGCAGCTACCACTCTACTGCATGACATGATTCATAAGGAGGTGGAGGTTTATGTTGATGATATGATGGTGAAATCTTTGACTCAGGAGTCTCATGCTGTAGTGCTCAATAAGTTTCTCACTAGGGCTGAGAAGTATAATCTGAGACTAAACCCGAATAAGTCTGCATTCGGAGTGACATGTGGAAAGCTATTGGGCCATATGGTTAGTAACAGGGGAATTGAAGTCGACCCTGACAAAATCAAAGCCATTCAGGAAATGCCAGCTCCTAAAACTGAGAAAGAGGTACGGGGATTTCTGGACAAAATACAGTATATCAGCCGGTTTATCACAAAGCTCACCACAGTCTGTGAGCCCATTTTCAAGTTGTTAAAAAAGAAACAGCCGGTTGTGTGAGATGAAAACTACCAGAAAGCCTTTGAATCAATTAAAAAGTATCTGATAGCACCTTCGATCTTATAGGCACCAAAAGCTAGCATTCCTCTGATCCTGTATCTGGCTATTGAAGAATCATCTATGGGGGCGATGATGGTCCAAGAAGATGAGGCCGGTCTCGAGCATTCGGTCTACTACCTCAGTAAGAAGCTTCTGGAGTCTGAGGTGAAGTATAGTCGGGTCGAGAAGTTATGCCTAGCTATGGTATGGGTTACACAGAGATTGAGGTACTACTTTCAGAGCTACAAAGTCCGGGTTGTGACTAAGGATGATCCGATGCGCTATCTGTATAATGCGCCATCACTGGTCGGGAAGTTGGCAAAATGGTTGGTATTGTTATCTGAATTTGACATCAAGTACGTGCCAAAGAAGGTGATTAAAGGTTGGGTGATAGCAGAATTCTTAGCACTGCAACCAGTTGAGGGAACGGATCATTGGGAACTCAAATTTCCTGATGAGCATCTGGACATGATTATGCTGAATGGCTGAAAAATGTATTTTGATGGAGCCGTGAACAGATAAGGTGCTGGGGTTGGCGTAATACTGGTTACCCCCTCGGGCGAGATCATTCCTATGGCAATGAAGCTGGAGTTTTTGATTACCAACAATATGACAGAGTATGAAGCATGTATTCATAGTATCGAAGCCCTGATAGCATTGAAAGTTAAAGAAGTTGAGATTTATTGTGATTCACTCTTAGTCATACAATAGACTAAAGCTGAATGGGAGGTTAAGGAAGAATGCCTAAAGCCTTACTCGATTTACCTGAAGGGTTTGCTCCAGATGTTTACTCGATGTTAGTTCATTTACTTGCCACGAGGTGAGAATCAGATGGCTGATGCACTAGCAATGCTGGCATCTGTATGGGAAGGTCCTAACGAGTCTTTGATGCAACCACTATCTCTGACAACATCCAGAGCCCCATGCCACTCACATCCGGTGGTGATGGTGAATGAAACAGATGGAAACGAGTGGTATGTGGACATTCTGAATTTTCTGAAAGAGGGGATTTACCCTGAAGGTGCCTCAAAGACCGATCAGAAAATGATTCGATGACTCGCTTGTCAGTATTTGTTGTTTGAGAATGATCTATATCGGAGAACGACGGATAGGCAACACTTGCATTGTGCCATAAAATCAGAAGCACAATAGTTGATGGAAGATATTCATGCTAGCCTGTGTGGTGCTCACATGAACGGGTACATTCTATCCAAGAAGATCCTGAGACAAGGTTTTTACTGGACTACCATGGAATCTGACTGTATTAAGTTTGTAAGGCGCTGTAAAGAATGCTAGATTCATGGGGATCTTAAGCATATGCCTCCGACTGAATTGCAGAGTCTGACCTCGCCATGGCCTTTCTCGGCCTGGGGAATTGATATCATTGGCGAGATACACCCTCATGCTTCTAATGGACATCATTTCATAGTTGTTGCCATCGACTACTTTTCCAAGTGGGTGGAAGCAGCTTCATTTAATAAACTTGGGGCAGAGCATATGGCTCAGTTTATTGAAAAGGACATCATATGTAGGTATGGTGTGCCTCATCATGTTATGACTGATAATGGGGTATAGTTTTAGGATAGAACTCGAGACTTATTGGCTGCATACGGGATTGAACATCATAAGTCTTCGCCTTATCGACCGTAGGCTAATGGTGCTGTAGAAGCCGCAAATAAGAACTTAAAGAAGATTTTGGTAAAGATGTTGCAGAATTATCGAGATTGGTTTGAAAAGTTACCGCTGGCACTCTGGGGGTACAGAACGATAGCAAGGACGTCAACAGGAATGACTCCTTATTCTCTGGTGTACGGTATAAAAGCTGTCTTGCCAGTAGAACTGGAAATGAAGAGTCTCAGAGTTGCCTTAGAAGCTGAGATTCTTGAATTCGAATGGCGAAGGGAGAGGTATGAACAGTTGGCCAGAATGGATGAACAGAGACTTTGAGCTCTCTTTCATATGTAACTGTATCAGAAGCGTATAGCCCAAGCATTCAATAAGAAACTACGCCCACAATTTCTGAAAGTGGGTGACTTGGTGTTGAAGCAGTGCAGAATAGTAGTCTCTGATCCTCGGGGAAAGTTTTGACCGAACTGGGAAGGTCCTTTCATCGTCAAGAGAATTCTATTTAAAGGTGCTGTGAAGCTTACTGATATGGATAGCAATGAGTTCTCGGAACCAGTCAACAGAGATCGGCTGAAGCTCTTTCATGTCTAGCCCGCTGTGATCCATTTGGGTTCTCAGGAAAAAGTTAGGGCTTCCTTCTGAAAAAATGAATGAAAGAATATGAAATAAAAATGAAAGCTCGCTGAGTTGAAAACCCAAAAAAGGCGGCTCAGGCAGAAGTTAGAGCAAAAGAAAGCCCGCTAAGCTAAAAACCTAAAAACGGGCGGTTCAGGCAAAAATTAAGGCGGAGAGTCAGGTTGATTAATGAGAAAACCGTTTGTGGCTGATTAATCATGATGGTCAAGGTGTTGGACAAAACAATGTTCATTTTAAATGTATATGAAAATGCCAAATGATCATCTCATATGCTAATGCCATTATGGTTTATATGCAAGTTTGAATTCGAATATAAGTTCATTCATTTAATCAAAGTTCTGGAAGCTTTGTCATTGTACTAGTCCTAATTTTTCTCTCTGCTGTACAACTCTCTATGATAAGTTTCTCTGGCATTGGAATCGGACTCTTGCTGCAATATCGCTATCCATTGACGGTAATGGATAGAAACTTCAGATAAGGCAGAATTGCGATACAAGGATAGCTCCCTGCATGCCCACATATGTACCAGGTGATCCAAGAACCTCTGCGTTAGACCTGCTCCCTCAAACATGGGTAATCTGGCGGGGATGAGCTGCGGAGACCCATACTGTCTGCATAAGCATGAAGGAGCATAGAATGAGCATCTGAAGAGGCTTGCCAATGGCACACAATCTGCGTAGGTGAACACTATGACATGCTCAATCCGCCACCAGGGGCATGTCCACCTAATTCTGTCAGCTATCATCTAGGGGATATGATCAAGCTAACTTGTAGCACTAAAACCCGGTTGCCCGGGTGATAACAGCCGTCGTGACCGGAAGCTGCGGGGCGTATACCGGTTTAGTCTGCCTGAAGGGATTGCTAATAATCCCAGCTTCTCTTGTAACCAGATCTGTAAAAAATAGAAAAAAAAGAAAAAGGAAAAAAAAAAGAAAAAGAAGAAAAGCTCGGTGAGTTGAAAACCTGAAAAGGTGACTCAGGCAAAAATTAGAGTGACTCGCTGAATTGAAAACCCCAAGGGGGGCAGTTCAGGCAAAAGTTAGAGTCTCAATAAAAATAATAAAACCCGATGAGCCGAAAACCTCGCACGAGGTGACTCATGCAAAAGTTAGGGCATAAAACTCTTTCTTCTAAGCTGAAAATTTGAAAAGGCGGTTTAGAATTGGTACCTGAAGAAGCAAGGGACTACCACCCGTAAGGTCTCCACCAGTATGTCGCATCTCATCCAAGCTGACCAGTGTCTCCGCTAAAATCAATGGGTATGGATCGTGACCATCAGTCATCTGAGCTAAAATGGACAGTACTCGGTAGTGCACGTTACCTCTGAAATGTGTCAATAAATATTGGCCCAGTATGCAGAACTGTATAACTCAGACCCATCTGGGGCTAGAAGGGTCCTTCCTCTGGCATGTCTTGATGATGCTGGTAGAGATGAGCTCCTGATTTGGTGATAGATATGAACAGGCGACTCTTGGTGGTAAGTCGAACAGAGAAATCATCTGCAGTAAAGTGTTAGTCTCCAAAATCCGAGGAACTACAAGTGGCATGTGGTCCAGTGGGTGTTCACAGGCGACTCTTGGTGGTAAGTTGAACAGAGAAATCATCTGCAGTAAAGTGTCAGTCTCTGAAATCTGAGGAACTACAAGTGGCATGTGGTCCACGGTTCAAGCAGGATCCTAGAAGCGAGAAGCAGCCCCTAGTAGGTCATGATCTATCCTTACATGACGATAAGCGCTCATAGCATGTAGCCCGAAAGACTCTAGTTTCTTCCAGTCAGGTGTAGTCAACTCAACCAAGAAGGCATCCAGTGGATCTGTCAACTGGGGGATGGTGGTTAATGTAGATGATGAGGAATGTAGGGTCCTTTTCCCCAGTATGGACTCAGAACCGTCATCTACGGCCTGTCCAAGACGACAAGATTTTAGATTAGGTTTACATCCATTAATTCATGCATTCATGCATTCATGTGAAATTTTTGAACATGTATTGAAATAAAGATAGATGAAAACAACCAAAATCATTGAATAAAGAGTATGTTTTGCCTCATAAATCCCAAGATAGTAAAAGTTCAAAAATAGAAGGAAAACAACAACAGAGCTAAACGTCATCATTGGATCCTAGGCCCATATCAGCCCACAAGGTAGCTACCTCTTGCTCTAGGCAATCGATGTCTGCTCTGGTGCCTGCCATCTCTGCCTCATGCTCTGCACAGACTCTAGCCAACTCAGCCTTATATCGGGTCCTCTCAGTCGCATGCTGGGCCCTTATGCCATGGACCTCGTGACGGAGCTCACGGTTGTTCCTAGTCCAGCTAACTCTGATACCTTCCATCTGATAGACGAGTCTCTCATGATTAGCTCGTGGGACCTGTGGGTAAGAAAAATCAGAATCTATACGAATTTGAGCAAATTCAAAAATTTAAGTCAAGAACATACCAAGGTACAGTCTGTATGTGTGAACTCTAATGGAAATGGGAGGAATGAGGTTGCCATATGAATGTAGTCACTGAGATCCTCAGCTGTCTGGTACACCTGGAAAGTAGGAGGCACGGTCAAACTCCCAATCCTATGGGCCGAGATATCATCTGCCTCACCCGATCTACCTCTCCGAGTGGTGGCTGTCGAGCTCGAAGGTCCAGGACCACCAGTAGCAGATGAGGAACCAGCTGCAGGAGCCTGAGCTTGCGGATCTACCCTCACATATGTCATCACACGTGTCCGGAAAAACTGCGGGTAATCACCATGCTCGGACCAATCATCAGAAGACTCGCCTGCCAAAGCAACCATCAAATCCCCTGGTTGAAGATGGACACCCCAGAACATGTCCATTAGAGGATCAGCAGAAATCTTGCAAGCTCCCATACCCTGCTCAGCTCTGAACACCCGTTCACCAAGGTACCACTCTCTGGACTCAGGGGACTCCATCAGCAGTCGGAGCCCATCCTTCGCTCGAGCGGCGACCACGACATCTAGAACCCTGTCCTCCTCCCACAGCCATGAGAGGCGAACCTGAAAACAAGAAAGAACGGGTAAGTGTCAGAAAACTAAGTCAAAATTACAAACTGAATTTTACTTTTTCTGATTGCAGGTGTACATACCACATCCTCTGTAGGGAGCTCAGCCTAGCCCTGTGGAGGTCCAAGTCTCTGACAGCACTGGCTCGGGGTCCAAACCAGGTGCTAATAGCGGGAAAGGAGAGATCACCCTCCCTCATGTCGATAGGTCCCTGGCAGAAATGGGTCCTATAAGCATACAGCTGCAAATAAGAAAGCTCAGAAGTTAGAAAGGTGTCAGTTAAAACCAGAAAAGAGAATCAATTAGATAAGGAATTCAGTCGTGTACCTCGATGATGGGCCAGAATCCCAGCAGCCGGCTGTGGCCTCGACTGATCCGGTCCATCGCTGCATACAGATAGGCTAGAGCAGGGGTACCCCAGTCAAACTCCCGTACCTTGTCCAGATCCTGAAGCGCTGGAAGGAATCCCAGATGAGCTGTAGCACCTAACTCAGCAAACAGGGGACTACCCAGGAAATACATCAAGAAGCTCCGGGCGTACTGGTCCTCCACTATCCTATCCTCCGGCTACTGTCCTCTCCAACGACAATAGAGAATCTCATAGCTGATCCTCCTGTCTCCTCTAGGTTGAGGGGCCACCCCGAGCAGCTCCTCGATAAGAGCCCTATCGCGTATGGAGATATCTTGCATAGGCAGCTCAGCTTCGACACATGACACGCCCGTCAGCCCTGTGAAGATGGACGGGGTGATGGTGAACTCCCCTATCAGCAGGTGAAAGGTATAGGTAGTGTCCCACCATCTCTCCAGCATAGCCATCAGCACAGACAGTATGCTACGGGTCTCCCCGTCGATGAAACAGCCAAGCAGGGGGGCGAATCTAGTCGTGTCCACCCTGGCTCTGACAGCTGCTGGAAGCTCCCTATACCAACGACTGACACCGAAAAAGTTCCCGGTCGTGGAAACAGCTCCTCGGGACTGTGTTCAGTCCAGACATTTGATAAGTATTCTGACTGATTTCTGTTCCTAAATTTGTGTATCCTAAGCATGTTTCTATTATTCATTCCCTAAATCTGTTCATGCACTAAAATTCTAAATTGAATAAATCAAAAGACTAGAATTAAGAGACTTACCGATCTACTTGCCCACTGGGACAAGTGTGACTCGGGGCTCAGCAGCAGTGGAACTCACTCACCTCGTGTTAGTCCGTAGTGAGGGGTCTCAGCGCCCCTGTATCTCGAGGACTCGCACGGTCGTCGATCTGCCATGATAACAGTACTGTAGTCTAAAAATCTAACCTAGAAATGTTTAGGAGAGTGTCTGAAGTCTGAATTTAGAGTGAAATGAACTTGAAATGTGATTTTATGCTTATATAGCCAACATACCCATTCGGGTATGTTTGGTGCCGATTCGGGTATGCAACATACCCGAACGGGTAAGTTGCTTACCCATTTCACCCTTTCACTTACCCGTTCAGGTATCTTTCTGTATTTGATTTTTCCTGCCAATTTTGAGTGTTTTCAGGAAGTCGGACAGTTCCAAGGGGTCCCAGGATGATTTCCCAGCTTTCCATGAGCTCTGATTCCCCAGTTTATGAGAAAATCGTGATTGTTTTTTGCCAGTTTATAATTCTGATCTCTGATTTCTGTTTTTGGAAAGGAAGCCATGATTGTTTTCTTTTCGAGAGCCAAATATTTTCTAATACAGGTTGGTCAGGGTGAGTATGCCCCTACGCAACTTCCACGGTTGATAGGACGCACCACTCTCATTCAACTTTCTCTCGCTAGATCGTGACTGTCTAGGAGATCATTTCTGACACGGGTTGGTGAGAACCAGCGCTCTCATGCAACTCTCTCTCGCTAGATCGTGACTGTCTAGGAGATCATTTCTGGCACGAGTTGGTGAGTACTAGTTCTCTCATGCAACTCTCTCTTGCTAGATCGTGACTGTCTAGGATATCATTTCTGGCACGAGTTGGTGAGAACCAGTTTTCTCATGCAACTTTCTCTCGCTAGATCGTGACTATCTAGGAGATCATTTCTGGCACAAGTTGGTGAGACCATGCTGTCTCTTGCAACTTTTCTCTCACTAGATCGTGACCATCTAGGAGATCACTATTTTTTCATTCCCCAGTGGAGGTTCATGCAACTTTTCTCGCTAGATCGTGACCGTCTAGGAGATCCTTATTGATAATCCCCAGTGGGTCAAGCAATTTCTTTCTTTTCACAGTTGGTAGGACGCGCTGCTCCTATGCAACTCTCTTTCTTTGTAGTTGGTGAGATCATGATTATCTCATGTAACTATGTTTCTTTTCTTCCCCAATGGGTTTGTTCTTAATATTTACCTTTTGTTTTCTAGTTTTGTTTTCCCTAGTAGAGTTTTACTTCGTGCTTTCACTTTTGTTTCATATTTTCACTTATCCCTAGTGGATTTTCTTTTTTATTTTCTAGTTTTTGCATCTTGTTCCTGTCTGTTCTGGTGCTCCTCATGATTCATGAAGAATTACATGCTCTGAGTACATGTAGGTTCTTCTGAATCAGGGGGCAACTGTCGCACCTTGAATTTTGAGTCTCTCAGACCGATTGGGATGAATCGGGTCTATTCCCTCACTGTCTTTCCTTCACGGGTATTCCTGGTTCACCCTGGTGTGGTTTAGGGCTTGGTTTAGAGTTACTTGGGGGCATTTTTACCATTGTGGCCACTTACCTGTATGCTAGGGGGCCGATTCGGGTATGCAACATACCCGATCGGGTATGTTGTTTACCCGAATTGCCTCCTTAACATACCCGATCGGGTATGTTCCCCAAGTTTGTTATAATTTGAAAATCTGTTATTTTGGGGGGAGGGACATAAGGTTTAGGGTTTTTGAATTTGATTTTTCTCTAAATCTCAGAAAATAACGTGATTTGATTGTTGATTTTACTTTGAAATTTGATTGAATCTAATTGAATTTGATTAAAACTAAGTAGGATTTAATTAGTTTTAGCAAAATACCAAAACACCTAAGCATTTTTGTATTGGTTTGAGTTGTTGATCTTCCTAGCATTATGTTTTGGATTGGAAAAAGCTAGAATAGCATTGGAGAATCAACAAAGGTAACTCTCTATTACATTTAGCTAGTTATTTGTTGAATTATGTTTGATTTCATTGACTTTTGATTGAGTTTTATGCAATTTTGATTCGTTTTAATGTTTAAAATGTGAAATAAGTTGAGTTTTATGCATGATATTGCTTGTAATAGACTCAGAGCTAGTTTAAAATTGATTAGGAGCATGTTGTGTATGATCTTACCCGTTCGGGTATGATCATACACAAGCATACCC